>PVHP010004757.1:10827-70010 GCA_004024765.1 Zapus hudsonius | reverse complement strand
GAGAGAGAGAGAGAGAGAGAGAGAGAGAGAGAGAGAGAGAATGAATATGGGCGCACCAGGGCCTCCAAGCCACTGCAAATGAACTCCAGACACATGCTCCCTCTTGTGCATCTGGCTGTATATGGGCACTGGGGAATCGAACTCTGGTCCTTCTGCATTGCAGGCAAACGACTTAGCCGCTAAGCCATCTCTTCAGCCCGATAAGTGCAATTTTTAATTTGTAAAAAACATTAGTATTTGATCAAGCATTATATTATAAGTGATTACAATACTTTCATCAGTCACATCATTTTTTAAATAGAATAAAACAGACATGCAATGTGGCATAATATATGAAAGCATGTACTGAGATAATAGGAATGAAATTAATCAGTGTTAAAATAGGACCATAATTCTCCCAGTAAGCAATCCTGAAAATGAACTAAACAGTTTGCTTTATATTTACATTTTGTATAAAACATATAAAAGCATCTTTCACCCAATCTCAGAAAAAAATCTGATGTTTAAATGGATCTATAGTGATTTACACTTAATGTGAATATTAATATGATTTGATATGAATTATATTGATATTTATTTTTCTTTTTACAATTTTTATGATTATTATGTATTATAATTAAAACAACATATAAGTAAATTATTAACGCTAATAATGAAGGTTACCAAAGCTAGAAGAATATATATTCAATATATTAAAATGTCTTAGAAAATCAAGTTCCAATTTAATGTACATCAATTATAAGATTATATGATATATAGCATGCTGGTTGTATTAAATAATTGCTATAACTTCTGATTAATATAACTTAAAATTATACCTATAATATTCCATCAATAAATACCGAACATTTTATCAAGATAAAATATGTGTACATATTTGTAATTTAATAAGGGTATATGTAAAATTTATATGCCTAAAATGTTAAAAGACATATAAAAATAAAAATTATATAACTCAATGAAATGCTGCAAATAAGTTTTTTTATTTTTTATATGAGTAATATGTTTGAAAAAGTGTTCTACTAGGTGTCTGACACTAGAGAAAAGCAAATAATCATCACAATTCAAATGTCATTTTATATTGACCAAAACGACGAATGTTAAAATAATTAACAATGCAAGTAATGAAATTCTAGTCTTGTTCATTAACTTTCACAGTTTACCATATCCATCCATACATTTTTGTTAGCAAGGTGTATGTTTCACCTTTCTAATTACAAGTAACTTGCTTCATTATATAGTTTAATTTAATAAAGATTTGACTCAATATTAAATGTACCAAAAAATGTTGATAATGTTACAGGGGCAAGGTCACATCTCTAATTAAGTTCCAAATTCATTTATTCATCAGCTTCTTTCATATTTTTGAGTGGCCAGTATATTACAAGCAAAGTAACAGCAGTCAGCACACATCAGTGAATAAAACAGACAGAATATTCCTGGCTAGATGAGTGTGATACCATAAAGAAGGGAAAAAATGGGTGTGTCATGTAGTGCTAATTGTGAAAAAGGATAAGAATGGGTGAAACAGAATGGAAAAAGAAATCTCAGAAAACTTGCAATTCGTAGGAGAGGCAGGAAAGTGCATGCCTAGCATTCTACACAGAACACTCCACAATTAAATATTCTCAATTTGAAAGAATAACAGGACTGGAGAGATGGCTCAGCAGTTAAGACACGTGCAAGGCCGCAAATCCTAGCAACCCAGGTTCAATTCCCTAGTACCTGTAAAGCCAGACAAGCAATGTGGTGCATGCATCTGGAGTTTGTGTGCAGCGGCTAGAGACCCTGGCACACCATATTCATCCTCTCTAAGAAGTAATAAATAATAAATAAATATATATATATATATATATATATATATAACAACAACAAAATAGCAACTCATATTCTGATTCGTCTTGTATAGAAACTCATAAATGTCATTCTTGATTTTCACTTCCATAAATGTTCCTTCGCTGGTGTATTTTGCAATTTCACCTTTGGACTGAATAATATTCAGCTACCTCCCCTCCCTGCAGAAACCAACCATTAGGTATGCATGCTTTCATTTTAGCCTGGCAATCATGGTAACCACCATTGATATGAATGTATTCTACGAGCAGCGGGCATAAAGCCCCATGTGCAATGTTTACATTTTCTTATTCATAAAATCAAATAGACAGGTATAGTACTTAACCATTCCATCAAACTGCATTATCCTAAGACAAGCCCTTCTGCAAACAATCACGGAATGCAAATTTGCTGTGAAGAGAAATGGGAAGAGAATACAATCTCATTCTATTGGATACTTCTGAATACATATTTTAGTACCTAAGAGTATCTATTATTTCTGAGTTCAGAGGTGGCTGTTAAACCTGTGCTTTTCATCTATACTCCAGGAAGGAATGAATTGGTGAGTGACAGTTCACAATGTTTGCTTGAAATCAATACATGTATTCTTTGTATGTAGTATGGTCAACTCATTAAGAATGCAATGACTATAAAACCATAGGTCAGCACCCTTTCCAATCCTACCAGCTCAATTTCCTTACCTGGTGACTACAAAAGATATTGATCTTTCAAAACTGCCCAAAGCTATACTAATTATAGTCTATGTTGGTTTTATTTTGTTTTACAACAGCATATACAGGATGTGATTGTTTTATACATCACATTACATATCAGAAATCATCTCAATCCAGAAATAACTTGTGAATTTCAGTGGCAAGTAAACACAGTTTCCATTTAATACATGGGGTGTTTTACCCCTTTTATGCTTCAAGCAATGTTACAAAGAGTAACTTAAAACAATGAACTGTACCCAAAGAAATCCATTCATTCTTTAGAGATAAGCAGTCAGTCATTGTATGGATAAGTACGCATTTATAATTTTGGAGATACAATGTTAAAGTGCCCTGCATTTGGAATTTTGTAGAGAAAATATTCACAAAATTTTGAAAATAATACTTTTATATTTTGAAATTGTTACAAATTATAAAAATATTTCAATATGAAAGTTAAAATTAATATTTCAATATGTTTTAATTTCATTTCCATTAATAATAAGTGAGAAGTACTATCCTGTTGTATTCTAAAAGAGCATTTACATTGTGGAAAACTTGCTTATTAGCATATATTATGGGTTTTATTTTTATTTATAGAATTTTTTGTACATTAAAGAAACATATATAGTCTGTGAGATTAAATTTTTCTGATTATTAATATATATGTGTTATGCATATTGCCACAATGTTTGATATTTCAAAATTTTTAATGAAAATTATGAGCATATTTTCTACTAGAACATGGTTAGAAATGGTTGTTCTACTCAGACATTCATAATGATAACAAACAATGTGTCTTGTGCAGTTTCAGAGATTTACAATCCAGTGTGCATTGCTCAATTACAGTTCTGATTAATGGAATCCATTTGGTATTAGGTTTGAAGGATGAATTTAACTTATTTCATTTTAGGTAAAAGATATTTTTATCATGAAATTACTTATAATATGCTTTAAATTTTTATCTCTAACATATGATAAATGGGTAATTTTTGGTAGACCTTATTTACTAATCTTTACAAGAAAATATTGAATAGTATAGAACATCAGTGTATCCAAATGAAAATCTCTTATGAGCTTCAGCATTTTTTAGATCTCATACTTTCAAATTCATAGTATATTTTAAATATGAGAGTATAAGTTTTCCTTCTTTGTCAAGTACCAAAAGGTTTTTTTTTTATCTTCCCCATTTAGTGATACAGCAGTGGATATTTGATATTTTCAATTTTTTGATGTTTTTCTTATGGTTAACATAACATCATCCTTCTTGGTCCTATTTTAAGTACATTCTTTACTAAGTGTGTTTTCAACTGATTGCCATCTATAGGTAGAATGAAACTAGTTTTAAAGTATTTATTTATTTCAAATATTTTATTTATTTCTATTATTTAATCCATTTTAATATGCTTTCTTGATTTTCCAAGGTAAAAATTACTTTCAAGGTGTTGAACAAATCTCAAACTTTCTTATGGGAAAGAAATACAGCCATCTAGCTGGAAGTTCCACACAGATGACAAATGGACACTCCACTTGTGTGCCAAGCTAAGGATACAGTGAGCTGAGCGGCAATACCCAGCTCTGCTTGCTGCCTTCAGTTGCCAATATTTAGCAATTTCTCTCTGCATTAATGAAATATTTCTAAAAAATATTGATTAATATTCTCAAAGGTATGTCCTGTTCTAAAAAACAGCATTGATAAGCTGGAGACTCACCAGTTAAGTTGCTTGCCTGCAAAGCCTAAGGACCAGCCTATTCCCCAGTACCCACATAAAGCCAGCGGCATATGCATCTGTAGATCTTTTGCAGTAGATGGAGGTTTTAGCATGCCCATTCTCTTTGTCTGTCTCTCATATATTTCTCTCTATCTCACTGCTTGCAAATTAAAAAAATTAAATGTTAAAAAATTGCTACATCCCCTTGATTTTCCCTTTTAGCAATACAAACCCCATTCATCTTCAATAAGTTTGACTATTCTAAGAATGTTAAACAAGAACTCGTTTAATATTCACATTGATAATTGAGAAAGTCCATTGGTCAGTTAATTCAGGCAGCATGAATACGTAGTTGCCACTTTTCCACCAATGACTCAAATAATCATTACGTACCAATATGATACTATATATGGAAAGAATTTGTCACATGAAAAGATAAATGTTTAAAAAACAGAAATGTACACAGAAACAGATAATATATAAAGATATGCAAAACCATAATCTCCAGAAAAGAAATGCTTAAAATGTGAATCATTGACTTTACTCATGAACTATATAGCTCAATTCTTTTTTGGATCATAGCCATATGGTATTTCCTCACACACCTGGACCGGATAAAATATGCAGCCTTAAAAAAAAAAACAAGGTGCAAAAATACCATTTCTCAGTTGAAACTACTAAATGGGTATCCATGGCCCTTCTAGCTCAGTGGCTGTGAAAGCCAGGGCTCATTAGCGTGTGGTGTGTCAGCATGATGCTCAGACACTTGTGATGGAGATTTGAAATACTCATCACTTGAATCTTTCCACAAAACCACTTGGCCTGTAAAGTAGGAATTATTTTTGCTTGTTTGATAGTACTGTATGAAATCATACTTCCTGAAAAAAATGCACAATACTGAATTGGAGATTCAATATAACTCAAGCACAGATGCATGAACTACTTGTAAAAAACAGATTGAATTATTTCACTCTATCAGGATGGACTTCATAGAGAGGGTCCCCTGACTTTACATCATTGCATATTCCAATATGATTTTAAAAAAAATTCACAGTTGATTGAAGGGTAATATTGAATGGCAGCAATGTGAGAGTTTAATGTTGAACTCAAGAGCGATTAAAGTTATTATAGACTCTAGAAAAATCCTGTGAGAATTCTGATCAGTAATTGTGATGTCACTTTGATCTTTCTCTTTGTATCAGAGTTATGTGAAAATATCCTGATTTCTAAGGCAAGTTCTAAGACAAATCCTTTTTACTCACAGATGTTATCAATGCAATCTGTGCTCACTGTGTTTCAGAGCAATTGTGGAGAATTTAAAAACTCCTCCAGAAAAAAAAACAACATGATATCCATAAGGTGAGACAATTTCAGAGTAAAGCATTCTATCTTAAAATGAAAACCCTTTAAAATCCACATAGAATGAGGTTATGGCCATATTATCTAAACCATAATGTAAGGAGTTTCGTAGAATGGCTCATCTGTTTTTATAAGTTGAAGAAATTTATAAACTTAGCTGCTTTTTGAGTAAAATATGAAATATAATCAATTTCCCATATTAATGGCCATATAAAATAAGAGAAATTAATGTTATCAATGTGTGTTTATACATTTATGATTATGAATACTTCTTTAATGATCATGCTATTATATGCTTTCCAATATTGTATGAATTCTTTAAACTCAAGAAGCAAGAAGCAAGAAGCAGGGTAAAACAAAGAAGCGACACAGAGATGATTACATCATCTTTTGAAAGTTTTGGTGTTTTATCTTTAAGTAACTCTACATTGAAATACTAATGTGTGGCCATTGGATTGAGAGAAAAGGAGCCAAAACAATGACCTTCCTACTTTCTGTAAGGATAAGCCAGCAGATATCACATACTTACCATTTATCTGTCATGCGTATCTTTCAGCACGTTTCCTCTTATTTTCTTTGTCATTTTGTTCCCTTTCCATTGAATTATTTCTTTTTAATAATAAGGATTTTATTAACTTATTTTAATTCTTAGTAATTATAGGAGGTGTTAGCTCAAAAATGCAGGTAAGTTTGCCTTGGCTTTCTTGTTCATTGTGAGTTTCTTTTCCCTGCTTTAACAGCTCACTGTCATTGGGTTTCCTTTGTGAACCATTCATAACTGTCACTGACCCGCATAGTCTCTCCTCACGACTAACCAAATGGCCTCCCATGCTTCCAAGCATTGAAATACTGGATTAGGAATACACTTTCAACAGAAAAAACAAACAAACAAAAAAACCCCATACAAAAAAACAATAAAAAAAAACCACTTGCTTTACTCTTTGTTATAATAGAAAAAAATTCTAGTACATGGAATAGCTATGGAGATTTAAGAAAAGTTATCTCAATCTCGAAAGAGTAACTGAGTTTTTTTTGTTGTTGTTTTTTGTTTGTTTTTTGACGTAGGGTCTCACCCTAGTCCAGGCTGACCTGGAATTCACTATGTAGTCTCAGGGTGGCCTTGAACTCACAGAGATCCTCCTACCTCTGCCTCCTGAGTGCTGGGATTAAAGGTGTGCGCCACCACGCCTGGCTTGTAACTGAGAGTCAATATTATATAAGTGCTTTGTATCCTGATATCTTTTCAAGTCCATTAACTTGTGTTAATGGAAAATGCCTAGAGGCATAATGTCAGTCTGAAATCTATACAGCAGTTGTTAACTTGGACATTGAAATGTACTTCCTCAAAAAAAGTTTCATGAGATATTGAGAGAAGAAAATACTACTGAGGGGTTGTGGTTTTATTCTTAACACAACTAAAACTGAAGAGACATTTGCTTTTATCACCTAAAAAATGAGGTCATTCAATAGAGCAGGATAATCAGTGAAGAGTCAAGTTATCTGTCCCTCAAGAGTATGGCTGAATGCTTTCTTGCTTAAAGAAATTGTTTTTGACATGATCACTTTCTGGATAATTGAAAAAAAAAAACACTTTTTCATGAGGAACTACTGTGATATTACCAATGACGTTTTAGTTAAGACCTATTAAAGTAAGAAATTTGTCAAACTGTTTTTTCAAGGAGCTAGTAAGTTATTCAACAAAAAATTAAAACATTTAAAAAAAAACCTTGTGGGCTGGAGAGATGGCTTAGCAGTTAAGGTGCTTGCCTGAAAAACCTAATGACCCTGGTTCTATTCCCCAGTACCGAAATAAAGCTGATGCACAAAGAGGCACATACATCTGGAGTTTATTTCCAGCAGCTAGAGGTCTCTTCTGACTATATATCTCTGCTTGAATATAAGTAAATTTTTAAAAGTTAAAAAATCCTGTAACAGTGAAAACAGAATTTGATATCAATTATTTTTTTATTTTTTAAATGTTTTATTTATTTATTTGAGAGAGAAAGAGAGAGAAGAGAGAGAAGAGAGAGAGAGAGAGAGAGAGAGAGAGAGAGAGAGAGAGAGAGAGAGAGAGAGAGAGAGAGGCAGACAGAGAATATGGGCTCCATAGGAACATATGAATTCCAGACACATGCGCCCTCTTGTGCATCTGGTTGTATATGGGCACTGGGAAATCGAACTCTGGTCCTTCTGAATTGCAGGCAAACGCCTTAGCCGCTAAGCCATCTCTTCAGCCCGATATCAATTATTTTGAGTATTTCCCTAGGATAATTACCATATGGAGTAAATTTGAGTGTATTTATATCTTAAGCAAAGTGATGGTCCTTTGACTCAAAGCCCTATAGTGTAGAAACTAACATGGCATATAGTTTTTTTTTTTTTTTTGAAGTCTAATTCTGACACTGACTTTGCAAATACCAGGTGTAATGAGAGGGAACTGAGCCACTATTCAGATTTTAAGAGCAGCTGGAATGTGCATCTATTGTGCTCTTGATTTAAGGAGAGCAACTTTCCCTCTGTGGTTCCTCACTTGTTTGTTGTTTCAGGCACCATAATTCTATTGATAATTATTTTACATTAATTTTAGAGAAGAAATAATTTTGAGACATATTTAGGACCATCTCAATAGTCAATATTTTCTAAACTCCAGTCAGTTCTTAGTCAAATCTTGTGAAAAACATTATAATTTGTATTTGTTTTGTAAGTAATTAAAATTATACTAATACTCAGGAAAAGGCTCTTAAGAATTGCTGTAGTATTATACTATTTTCTAAGACGTGTGATAACTTTCATTGCTCTGCATTCAGTATTGCTAATCAATCTAGTGTGTTGCTTTTAGTTAGCTTATACAATGATGTAAAATGTATGAGAGATTATTATTTTCCTTTGTAAAAAATTATTTGTGTGTTTTTGTTGAGAGAGAGAGAGAGAGAGAGAGAGAGAGAGAGAGAGAGAGAGAGAGAGAAAGGGAGAGAATGAATGGGCATGCAAGCCAGGGCTTCTCTCCACAGCAAGCAAACTTCATATACATGCACCACTTTATTTGGGTATTGGGGTATAGAATCTGGGCCTTATTTGGAAATAAGTACCTTTTTATCACTGAGCCATCTCTCCAGACCCATTATTTTTCATTTAAAAGGCATATAATATGTTAATATATTATATTATATAAAATATATAATATTATAATGTATATATTAATGCATATTATATATTTATATATTATATATTATGTTAACTTTGAGCTTTAATAAAGGAGAAATATATTGCTTTAATACCTAATCATTGTCAAAAACCTTTCCTATTTTTTTTCTGATTTAATCAGCAAGAAATTTATTAATAGGGCGGTTGGGAAATGTTCTCATGGCCAACAATTCCATGTGCTTGAAATAGAGTTTCAATTTGGATTATTGGCTTGAGGTCTAGTGATCTGTTTCTAGGTCATTTGGTCATCCTGATACTTACAGAGAGTCTAAATCTGATTGATAATTTGATTGATATAGGGCTTATTTTGGAATAAATTATATTTCATTTCCATAATTAAAACTTCAATCGTAGACCACAGTTAAAAAGAAACATTATGTAAACATATTGAGTCTTTATGTACATAAAAGTTTGAATTTGATTCCAGATTTAAGAAAGCTTGGTTATATATGTCATGGATTAAGCTATATATAAAGAAATATAATAAAACGGATATAGATAACTAGAAGTGTGTTGAAATAAAACATTTACATAAGAACAATTATAATATTTTGATTTATTTACTTGGAGAGAGAGAAAGAGAGAGAGGGAGAGACAGAGAGAGAGAGACAGAGAGAGAGAGAGAGAGAGAATGATCACAACAGGGCCTTCTGCCACTGCAAATGAACTACATTTCATACACCACTTCATTGGGTATCAGGCTTTATGTGGACACTGGGGAGTTGAAACCAAACCCATCAGGCTTTACAAGTATGTATCTTCAATCACAGACCATCTGTCCAGCCCAACACAATTGCATTGTTATAACAGAAGGCAAAAATTTAAAAGAGTAACAACAAAGCAGCCTTAATACTCATCCACCATGACCCAGGGAACTGGGCAGAAGAGGGGTTGGAATGATTGTAAGAGTCATGGTGGGGGAGAATATCAAGACATTGCTCTCTTCAGTAACAACATGCAAAAGGGGGTGGAACCGGGTTGACTCCTAGGCTGTTCACAACCCCCTACCCCATGGACTGATCCAGACTGCCCACAGAGGAGGATATCCAACTGATTGGGAACAGGGAAGAGGGAAACAGGGGAAGTGGAGACATCAACACATTATTCACTTATTAAGTATATCTAATTATGGATGATAAAATAAAAAAAGAGAGAAAAAAAGGGAGACTGGGAAAAAGAGAAGAAAGAAGAGGCAAATGTTGTTTCTGAATTTAGCCCCACCTCTTTTTTTTTTTACTTCATAT
This sequence comes from Zapus hudsonius, assembly GCA_004024765.1. Lineage (NCBI taxonomy): Eukaryota > Metazoa > Chordata > Mammalia > Rodentia > Dipodidae > Zapus > Zapus hudsonius. Next base: position 59,948 of record PVHP010004757.1, on the reverse strand, counting down.
TTATTTTATTGACAATTTTTATACATTTATAATGTATTTTTTTAATATATATTTATTGTCCATAATGTGTTACATTATTTAGTGGGCAAACCATGCGTTGTTATCCCAAATTCCCCAATTCCCCCCCTTCCCATCCCTGATCAGTTGTATATCCTCCTCTGTGGGCTGTCTGTATTAGTCCTTGTGGCAAGGTATCCTGTATATCTTAGTACCCACCTCTTTTATAGTACAAAGTTATGTCACACAGAGCAGTGCCTGAGAAAAAGGCATGTACTCTAATAAATAGTACAAAATGAGTCAGGCATGGTGACACATACCTGTAATGCCAGCCACTTCAGAAAACTAAGGCAGAAGGATTTTGAGTTAGAGGCCAGCCTCAGCTACATAATGAAGCCAGCCTTGGCTACATAATGAGAATCTTTATCAAAACAAAATTGAAACTAGTGTTAGGTGGAAAACTGCTTGTCGAACATGCTCAAATACGTGATTCAATCCCAAACATCATACATGGAACAATAATAATTATCATTTTTAATATGAGTCCTTGTGTAACTATTACCAGGGTCATGACAACATGCCAGGGTCCCCACAGCCCTCTGACGGCCACTCTCTCGACCCTCTTAATGATCTTGATGGTAAGCGCTTGCTTTTCCTTCTTCTATCAACTAATTTGTCATCCTGAACATGATAGGTTGACTTTTCTGCTTTAGAACCTTGCATTAAATGAATTACACAAAGATTCCTTTGTGTTTGGGTCTATTTACTTAATCTTGGATTTGGGAGCTTTTATGCTCTGTATGCAGCATCACTGTGACCATTTTCATTGCAGTGTAGTATAACCACTCTATGGAGATGCCAAATTCCACTTCATTTTTCCACTGGCAAATTAATGTGCTGGTTATATCCACTATGCACCATTATAAATTAATTCTCAACTGTCTGTATGCATGACCCTTGCCGAACTATGTATATAGACATGGAATTGCTGAGTTACAGGGTATGCTGTCCTCAATTGTAAGAAGCAGAAATTGTTTTCCAATTGGTTATATTAATTTACACCATCTCCAGGAGTGTATAGAGATCTATAGTGGCCCCATGACAAATTATGGAAATTTGTTATTAGCAAGTGTGGAGGTTTTAATGTAAAACATCCCAATGGGCTCATGTCCCCATCTGGTAGAGCTCTGGGGAGGTAGAGCCTTGCTGGATAAGGAGTGTCTCTTGGGGTGTTACAGCCCAGTCCAACTTGCTGTGCTCAGTTCACACTCTCTACTTCCTCCCAGCTGATATTTGAAGACGTGATGCTCTAATTGTCTGCTCTTGTCATGTTTTCCTGGCCATGAAGAAGGAAACTCTAAGACAGTAATAAAATTTTTCCTTCCATCAAAAATTTTTTTAAAGAGTAAGCTTAAAACACAAGACAAATTGAAAGCCATCACCAACTAGCTAGGTAACTCTTAGCTGCTAATTTAGTTTTCCTAAAATTTAGTCTTGATTTGTAAATGGAAATGAAGATAATAGCTACATTATGGATAGTTATGAGCCACACAATTTAAGACAGGTGTGGGTCATGAAAGAATCTCTGGGTCCTTTCAAAATCTCAAGGAGAAAATCTCATTCTTGTATCATCCAAAAAGCTTCTCTTGTTTTAAGGTTGTAGGTTTGTATCACTCCAATTTCTGCTTTCCTGGGTGTGTAATATAGTCATAGGACATTGAAATTTAAATGGATATATCAATTAAAACAAACAAAGTAGGGATAGATAGATAGCTCAGTGGTTTAGGCTCTTTCTTGCAAAGCGTAACAACCCAGGTTCTATTTCTGTGTTCACATAAATCTAGATGCACACTGGTGCATTCATTTGGAGTTTGTTAATAGCAGCTAGGGTTCCTGACATGTCTGTTCTCTCTCTTTCTCACTCTCTCTCTCTCTCTTCTCTATTGCTCTGATTGCAAATAAATAAAAAAATAAAAAGATACAAAGTAAATTCCTGTTTTACAATAAAATCACTTGTTTTTGTTTACCAGACACTCATTTAATACCCAGAATACATGGGATGAAGTTGAAAAGATGAAGAACTAAAGAAAACAGTTGTTGGGGAGGAGTCATTCTCTTGCATGGCACTGGTTGTAGGAAGAAAGGTTACATTGGGACTGGGCAGATAAGGGAGAGTAATGCAGGTTTGCTTATGTTCACAATACAAATGTAAAAAAAGAATTAAATAAATTGTTAAAAATATTTGCCCACTAAATAATGTAACTCATTATGGACAATAAATATTAAATAAAAAAATATTCCATGAAAATGAAATTGGAAACAAGGCTAAAATAGACAAAACCCAGAGTATGGAATTAGCCTTTAATTATAATGCAAGTTAGTATAGCCATTGTGAAACACAGAAGAAGTACCATGAAATCAGACAGTTTTCCTGGCTGAAATGAAGGCAGCTTGTTGGAGACCTGCATTGCCATGTATCACAGTACTACTCATTGTGGGCATGGTATTGAAAAAGTTTTATCAAAGACAAATAGGGATGATGTATACATTCTGCACTTATGCAGATTAAAATATACATACATACACACACACACACATATATATATATATATATATATATATATATATATATATATATATGCATGCTATTTAGTTACAAAAAGCAAAGAACAATGATATGCACCTGTCTATAGGACATGCTGTTCAGTGATACAAATAATTTATAGATAAACATGCAGCAACATCTCACTCCTCCTGTTTTATTAGGGTTTTTTATATGAACAAAATGGATAGAATGAATTGTATTAAAAAGAGAATTTATTAGATTAGCTTATCACAGTCCCACAATAGCAGTCTGCATGCCTGAGAGTCAATAAACCAGTAGCTGCTCAGTCCCATGGCTGATGCCCCAGCAGTGCTATTCTAGCCTGAAGGCCTGAAGGCTTCCTGAAGAGCTTCAAAGCTTCCTGAAGACCCTCTCGTCTTCAGTCCACTTTGGAAGGTTGAGGGAATTTGTTTCCAGTTTATTATAAAGGACGGCTGAGCAGGAAGGAGACATATGCAAGTGAAGGGACTCACCATTAAATCCCACAGGCTACCAGGTGGGAGGAAGGGAACCTTTTCAACCTGAACTTCCTTACATAAAGCCCCTTTCCAGAAGGGCAACCCACTCTGGAGGACTTCCTCCTTCAATTAATTAATCCTGGATGCAACCTCAGAGATCCACCCAAGATAACTGCCTATGGATTCCTAATTATATCAAATTGACAACAGAGCTTAACGATCACATCTCTGGAATCTGATTGTTTTGATTTTATAGAAATTTATAGAAGAAAGACAGTTGATTCAGATCCAGCAGGAAAAAAAATCAACTGAAAATTGGGTGGTCAATATGTACAGTGGCAGAGTTAAGTGGAATAAATACTGTGCTCCACTCATTAGGGTGAATCTAATCAAGACATCATATGTCTCAAGCTGCTGGGAGTAAACTTATCATGCAGAAGTGATAAAGGTTTATAATAATGTATATGTTAATCAGTTAATAACACTGAGTTGATCATAATCTAGTATAAGCATTATGGATGAATCAAAACATCATATTGCACCTCTTAAAGATTTGCAAACCTAATGTATTAAACAAAAATCAGTGTTTTTTTTTTAAGTCTGGGCTGACTGACTCCTGAATTCTTAGCTTTGAGCTGTTAGCCTCCTAAGCACAGTGGAGGATCCTGTCTAACCCCATTGCCTCATTCCTGCTGTGGGAAGGACCATGTGTTTGTGCACAAGTCTTGTGTGCAAAGGCCAGTGTGCACCCTTCAGTCAGAAGCAAAAGCAGCCAGCTACATAGATTTCTACCTGCTGCCTAGTCTTCAGGCCCGAGTATTTCCAACAAATAAATGGCTTCGGGTTTAACGGTGAACTTCAAGTTTTGATTTAAAACATACCTCCTAATGCCACTGATTTGGTTTTACTGATATTAAATGAACACTCTATGCCTTCTTTTCCTTCCATCTCTCCCTTTCACTTTATTCCCTCGCTCTTTACAAGCTTATTCATAGCACAGAGTTTAAAGGATGGAAGACACATTTCACCTACCCACATAAATCTGTGCCTAATACAGATTATAGTGGCCACAAAACTTGGAATATGAACTGAGATGGGACTCTTTGCCACCAGAAGTGCCTTGTTTTTTTAACACAAGGTCAATATAACTGGAAAAGAGAAAAAAGTGGAAAACTGCCCAAGTAACTGCAGAAAACACTATAACCTTCAGCAAACTTCATAAAATTATCATAAAAGTTTATTTTCAGTGTTAAAGTTTAGTTATTACATGACAAAATGCTAGGGGAGGGAAATAATATTTTGTGTAAATGGATGAGACTGTGACAGTGCTAATTATGCTCTTGAGAGAATTTATGCACAGCTAATAAGAAGCAGAGCTAAATGTTGTCTTAATTTACCCTCAAGCTCTCAAAAAAAACTTGTTCATTCAAGTTGCACTAATTGAGCCAACAACCATTAACCCCTTCTTTCTAGATGCAAACCCATATTAATATACAGCAACACAGCTAGCTTCATCCCCACCAGCTAACCTGATCTGTTTAGTTGAGTTTTCTATTTCTTTGACCATGTATACAGAAGGTACTGTATTTAATTGTAAAGCAGATGCAAAATGTAGTTTTTTTCTGTATCTGGCAGTCTGGTTAAGCACAGATTTTTGTATGATATGCAGAATTTTAGAATATTGTTAGCAATAGCTGATGTCAAATGTTGTTGGCCCAAGTTTAAAATGTTGGTTAAATAATGTCAGTCTTACATACGAAAGCATACTGCATGTTCTCACGCAACACAAATGCATTGACTTTGGAGAATTTGAAATGAGAATGATAAGTTTTTACATGAGAGAGGTTGAGAAAGAACACACCTAGATATGCCCAATACATATATTTGTTTAGAAGCTTCATATCAAGGTTTTTAATTATGCCTTTGCTTTGCATGATTAAATTGAATAGATTTATATTTTCTAGTATGTGGACTTCTTAATCATTTTAATTATTTGCTAATTATTTGTTACTTTAAAATAAAAAATATATTTGGATTTTTGTGGTAATTTCAACACATTAATTACCATGATAGACAAATTAGATTTAACTAGATAAACCAATTGAGAGAGACTTTTTTTTTGCAAGGTAGGACCTTCCTCTAACCTTGGCTGCTGACCTGGAATTCACTATGTACTCTCAGGGTGGCCTCGAACTCATGGCAATCCTCCTTCTTCTGCCTACCAAGTGCTGCGATTAAAGGCATGTGCCACCACACCCAGTCCTCAAATAGAAAGTTTTTATAAATTTAACTTGAAATTTGGTATAATTATATTTGATAGTAAAGGAACATTACATGTCACTAATGTGTTTAATAATTGATACTAATAAAGATTAAGCTGAGCATGTATGGGTAGAATGACCACAGTAGGTTGCAGGAAGAATTTTGCATAAAAGCAGAGTGAATTAGAGAAAATATAGAGTGACAAAATTAGAATTTATGCTTATATTTTTATTTTAGGTAATAAATTTAGCTGTTGTATTGCATAATTCAATAGAGTAACAACGGGAGACCCCTCTTTGTATTCACCAATAACTGTTTACTCCATGTAACCGAATATAAAAAATAAGTAGAAACACACAGTCAATAACACCAAAAGCATTGCTAGGTCCATTTCAGGTTTAGACATTAACCGTTGCTTACAAGTATTAGATTTTATGCTATACACCATGTTTATTGTTAATAATATTCTATAGATGGTATGACTTAAAGTTATCAGCCATCACATTTTAAATAATTTTTAAACTTTCTATAAATACAAATGACACTATGGCGCACGTAGATGTTCAGTGAAAAATACATTTTTATATAAAAATTTCACAAATACAAAATACATGGTATTTTTCTTGACACAGCTAGAGAAGGTTTAAACTTTATTTTCCTGATTTTCTTGTCTATTTTTTCGAAGACGAATGAAGATGAATAGTACTCTTTAAGTTAAGGTTAGTGACAGTTAAAATGAGTGTATAATAGTGTGTGCAGAATGTCCCTATCATTAGCCACATAAGATCCATGAATATTTTTATTGCTGTAAAGAGATTTTTGTGAAGATATAATTAAAATATATGAAAACCAAAACACAAAACAAAAAGCAGAACCCCCAAATTACTTTAAACTCTGATTCACCAGTACCTTCCAATAATACCATGATGTGCAACTAACAGGTTTCGTTAGGATCTTCAGTAGTAAAGGACTCACTGAAACCTACCATAATTTAATTTTCTACAAATATGAAGTAAAATTTCACTTGTGATATGAATATATCGATACCATGTATATTAAAATTGCTATACTGTATGCCATAATATGTATGCATATCAACTATGTAAACATATATATATATATGTATATGAATGCATAAAAACATATATATTCCCTAGGCCACTGACTGAAGTGAGGTAATAAGTAAAATAAGCCCTAAGGTGCAAATGCTTCCCTTTTTCATAGTTCCTAGAATATGGATCACCAGTTTCAAGAGTTTGGACAGAGACAGAGACAACATCTAAGGTAAAGAAAGAGCTGAATAATTTCAGAGGATTCATATAGAAATAAAACAGATGCAATGATTTAATATTGCAGTTTATTTGAGAAATTGCTATAAAGTTGCTACTTTTTGCCTCACAAAGCATTCATCATTCAAAACAACATAGACCATTTTCTGAAATGGCAATGAAAGCTTCCTCAACTTTACTCATTATGAGAGTGTGTAAAGTAAACATTATAAATTAGCAGGATATAGCTAGCAGATATACTGTAATTGAAAGTGTCCACACAGCTGTCCCAAGGAAGCTGCAGAACGTGTGCAGGTTTTCCTTTTTAGAATGTAAAAGGACAGCTTCACATTAGAATACAGTATTGAAATATAGACTAGATCACGCAAACCTGCAATTGTATTCTTCTATGGCAAGATTTATGTTACAAGTCACTTAGCTTCTTATTCATCAACTAAAGGAGAAACAATATAAATGTTCACCAAATGAGGACGATATGAGCATATTGAGCTAACAGAAAATTCATTTTTATGAAGAATGCCTAGTGTCTGAAATAAGTAAAATGGACAAATCAGATACTGTCAGTGAGCACTGATGAACGTAGAGACATAGGAATATCTTCAAAATCATGTGATGTGTATGAATCCACGATAAGAAAAATTATTTTGAAATATACATATGCTAACATAAAATACATTGACCTGTCTGCTTAATTTCTTGTAACAATTAAATTTATTAAAAATACATACATAACTATAAGATACTATTTTTTATGATTTCAATCCTTTTAAAACATGACTGAATGAAATGATAATTCATTTTTATTTTTAGAAAATATGTCCAACTGATATTCAGACCCTCATTCAAAGAAGGAAATAGGGCTGAGGAGATTGCTGAGCAGTTACTTGCAAAGCCTGCCAGCCAGGGTGCAATGTTCCAGCTACCATATAAAGCCATAGAAGTGCTTATCTAGATGAGCATCAGACTCTGAACACACACACACGTAAAAATAAATGAAATCCTTTTAAATGTCTTGCAATTATGGAAAACATACATACGTCAAATATTTCTGCCTATATAGTAATGATATTCGTCTTTGAAAGGTAACGGTATATATTTGAGTCCCCAATACAACATCTTAATTATAAATAAAAATCATACTGTAAAGCCAATAAATACTAAAATTAAAACTAAAAATTCAATAATGAAATTTAGAAAAAAAATCACTCCTTTATCAGAGCAGGTCTGGTTTATTATAACTTGCATACCCTTGAAAGATTTTCATATCTTGCTATCCCTGGGAAAAAGGTGTTCCTCTGAAATGAGAATATAAAAGTTGATATTTATATTGCTTATCAAAAGAGACCTTAATTGTGATTACTATAGCCTGTTTGTGTGGCTACATGGGCGCAAGTAGGCTCTCACTAAAGACTTGAACGCTAATAGACTTCCCAGAAATTACTTGCTGTAGCAGAATATTGGTCCTGTGGGGCTGCATATAGGAAAGAACCTAGAAACCTGTACCTAAGCACTCTGCTGTATATATTCTCTCTTGTATATTAAAAACAAATTAAAAATAAAATCCTGTGAGTAGAATCACGATTCATTTTGAAGGATGTAGAGATGGGAGAAATATGGAAATTGGTATTGAATATCACCAGAATATTGAGTATGCATTTATGAAATTCTCTTCCTGAGCCCAACTGACAAGCACAATTAACACAATAAGTGAAATGAATCTGAATCAAAATACAGAAAATAAAAACATAAAAATCATGAAAAAGGAAAAAAATTGAAGTTTTATATTACCATTTGTACATTAATTTGATAAATAAATAATAACTCTCTTGACCAAAAGGTCATGAAGGGAAATATGCAAAACCCAATCAACAATTATTTGCATTAATATCTAAAAGGCATAAATGTCTAAGAAAAACAAAACAACTACCTAGCTTCATATTGGGTTATAAAATGTTTTAATAAGAAGTGGTGTTGACTTATAAGTAGATACTTGGATCAAGAGTATAAGCTACCAAAATCATTCTATTCATAGACTTCTTGTAATGGCCAATGTTGACAATTTAACTCAATGAGCAAAGACAATTATATCCAAAATAGTTCTGTTGCAATTTGATGCTTATATGCAGAAATAGCCAATTTTTATGACATCACAGTATCTAACAAATTCACTCAAGCATGTTTCCTGAGTGAAAATTTCAAGGTTGACATTATATTTTAAGAAAATTCTCTGCAAGAAAATTATAGGTAATTTTAGCAAACTGTAGCACAATTTTCTTTTAATTACTGGAAGACACAAGTTGTAAAAGAATTTTATAAATCAAACAAGTGTCTGTAATGTTAATGTGTTCATTATTCATAATGTAAAATTAGAGACATTAAAATACTGGATCCTAACTAACAGGAAACAATAGTGGATCCTTTATGTGTTAATACAGATCTAAAGCACGTGATGGTGAATTGTGATTTCTGATTTGACTAGGTTAAAATCTCCTCAGAGACAAACCCAGGCATGTCTGTGAAGGTGTTTCCAAAGACACTTGACAAAGTAGGAAAATCCTGTCCAGAATGTGTGTGTGTCATCTTTCTATATAAAATAACAGAATAAAAAAAAAAGTTGAAGAAAGCTGAGCACCATTATTGATGTCTGTCTACTTCCTGGCTGCAGACACAGTGTGACCAGGTGTCTCAGATTTCTGTTGCCATTCTCTCTGCACTAAGTTGAACTGAGCTCTCACACTGAGAGCCTCAAAACTGAGAAAGTAACCAATGCATTACACAGGCCGGAAATCTTAGAACATATAAATAGTAAATAGAAATTTGATGAGATACTGTGATGGTTAAGTTTTGATGTCAATTTGACTTTTCAAGTAATCTTGGGTGGGTCTCTGAGGATGTTTACAGGAAGGCAGCCTCACAGTAGAGGGCAAGATGTAAGGAAGCTCAAAGAAGCTAGAAGTAAATATCCTTTCCTGTGTGGGCAGTGCAGGAAGGAAATTCCAGAGACTCAGGAAGCCATTAAGTCTGTTATAGGGCTGCAAAACCCACCCTAAGGCTATATAAAGGAGAAGAAAGTCTCTTTGACCCCCCCTGCCTGTTCCCTGTTCTGTGTATGTGTTGTAGGTGATGGGTTTTTCTCTCTGCTTGGACCTGTGAAAGAAGGCCACCTCTTTCACTGTTATGGAACTTCCCCTCAACCTGTAGTTTCAATAAATACTTTCTTTCCCCAAATTGTGCCTGGTTTGAAGATTCAGCCCAGCGGCGTGTGGCTGACTATGACAGATACTTTATCAAACGGGGTAGATAAATATCAAGCTCCTAATAGGTCCTCAAAAGAAATGTAAAATATGAATAGATAAAACTGTATAACCCAAGGAATAATTAACACATATGTTGAGTGGCTTGTCAAAGGTTCACAAACTGGGGAAACTGGAATTATGATGCATGATGAAGAGTAACATGAAATGCTTAAAGCAATTCATTAATATACAACCCCATAGATGGCCTTGCTCTTAAACTTCTAATTACTTACAATGGAAGGATGCATATATACATCAGTTTTTTTTCATCAAAATGTTCATAGAAATTTTATTTCTATAATTCCCCAAAATAGAAACAACTCTAATATTCATCAATAAGCAAAATAGCTAAAAACATTCATACTGGAGGTATGTTCAATTTTCAAGTAAATGATGGAGTGCCATCCCACATGGTAAATTGGGCAAATTCATAAGCAAGAATACTCCATCCTGAAAATCAGAATCCCAGACACTGAGTTTATTTCCTTTTGAATCACATAAAGTGACAATGAACTCACAGTAATGAAGAAGCAAATTAGTATGCATTGTCAAGGAACTAGAGTACTAGAAAAAGACCACAGTGCCTCAATTATTTTGTAAATTATTTTATCTTAATTTCAATTCAGACTTTGTATCAATATTGAAATAAGTGACAAATGTCATTAAATTTTGCATTGTAATAATGTGCAGTTTGTTATTTGTCAATTAGATTGCACCAAAACAAACATCAAGATAACTATATTTCAAATCATTAAATCAATGATGCCCTTATAATCTAGATTTTAAAAATTGAAATATACAATAACAATATTATACAGTGTATTTCACCAATATATACATACAGTGGATTCCATAAATATATGCCTATAACATATGACCCATCATAGGTATTTTGCTATAGGACTTTTTAAATGGGTAAGTACTTTTTTATTATGATACTTAGATTTCATTTGATTGTGGAAATCTGTAGTTTAATTTTCAAACTAATTCTCTCACTGACCCAGGCTGCTATTTTTGTGTTCCATGGCACAATAAAAAATTGTGATTTGTTAAATTGCAAAATGAGAATTGTGATATGATCTATGATAGCTCCCTGACACATACCTTCCCTGAATTTCATTGACTAAGGTCTCACGTTTCTCCTTCGCTAGCTCTCCGTCTGCTCTTTTAAAGTCCTATACTAGACGGAGGTGCCCTGTTTCTTCTGACAATGCAAATGAGATACACAAGTTCTTTAATCTTCATTTTCATTCTCTCTAACAGCACCATTTAATTATTGCTTCTTAATATGCTGGGAATCACATGGAGACCTACAAACTATATTAAAATGTTTTCCTAATTCTTTGATTCACCATAGCCAATTAGCCATTATCTCCCTCATGTCAACAGGGCATGAGTTTGCTTTCTTATTTTGATAGATGACAAGAAGGCTTGAACTCATGTAATCACATGATAAAGATCGAGAGAGTCTTGTGGCATAGGTCTATAAGGACAAGGGCTCCATTTCATTGTACTCTGAGTTTCTGAATACAGAAAATACAGGAAGAGGCATTTCTTTTTTTTTATTGGCAAGCAGAGAGAGATACAAGAGAAGCAGACAGAGAGAGAATGGGCCAACCATGGCCTCCAGCCATTGAAAATGAGCTCCATATCCATGTACCACCCTGTGCATCTAGCTTTATGTGGGTAATGGGGAATCAAACTCCGGTCATCAGACTCTTCTGGCAGATGACTTAACCACACAGCTATCTCTTCAGCCCAAGAAGCATTCTTTAATGCATATATATATACACATGTGTAAACAAACAAACCAACATCACCACAGAGATGGGGAACTGAGGTCTATGACATTGGTAAACTCAATGGTACTGCATGAAGGATTGAGTTACTTAAAGTATCCAGTTACTGAAAAAAACTAGAATTAAGTAACAAAATCACCAAATTTTAGATGATTAATACCTGTGTACTTAATAAGCCAAGGCAGGTGCTGAAGAAGATCTTCAAAGAGGGGTTAGCTCCTCCCATTTCAGAGCCTTCCATTCTTACCTCATCACCTGCTTTGTTGTAAGGCCATCTCCATTCTATGTACCTTGAAGGAAACTTGACCAAGGACATCATCTGTGACACATCAGGAAGGTCATACCTGGAGTTTGGCATCTTTCTTTCTCCCACACTTCTTTTGCTGCTAGAATCACAAAGCTCACCTAACTGCAGGTGAAACTGGACAAATGACATCTGTAATACAAAAGAATTTTAAATAGGAAAAAATAATCCATTTCTGGAAAAATGTAATCCACTGTAATTAACATCTAGGTTCAAAGATATCAACACAAAAATATGTTTCTTTAATGCAGCATTTGTTAATTAGACTCCTTGAAGTTTTAGGCATAAGTCAGTATCTATCAAGGTGAGTTTAGTTTGACAGGTAAAATTTAAAAGAAATGATGGAATAATGATGTTTTTTAAAGACAATAAACTGAATTATTTCTTCTAAGTAAAAGATCCTAATTAGGTTCTCAATTCCATTCTCAATCTTGTTAAGTAAAAATTATTATACTACTTATTCTTCTTCCCTGTTTCAAAGTCATGAAATATTAAAATTGTCTTGCCACTTCTTTTGTTTGTTTAAAGAACAAATTATCGTGTAGATCACTGAGGTCATTTGTCTTTAAAATCAAATAAGGGACACATTTTTCCTGGTTGTTAAAGAAATAATTTAAACCTTTTCTGAATACTTTATTATGTGTATTATTACCCTGTGCTGAGGGGTTCCTTATTTATGTTCTGTAGTTAAATGTGATGGTAAATAATACAAATCACAATGTGTTTGAAGTTGGTCAGAATCACATTGGTCTGCCACCAACAGAATAAAAAGTGTAATATCACCAGGCTCATTAGTGCCAACAGTCAGAATGCTGAAGTCGGAGAACTGACATGAGTTCAAGACCAGGCTGGGCTAGACTGAGACTCTGCCTCAAAATCAACAAACAAAAAACAAAGTGTAACAACCTTTAAGGATGAATATCTAAAACCAAGAGACATTTTTTAAAGTAGTATCACTTGTCACTCACTCACCAATTTTTTCTTCAAAAATAACTTTTACAAAACAAGTAAAGTTTATCGTCATATAACTTTACACCATTGAGCTTCCCATGTAATTATTTCTGTATTTTACTATTGTGGAGCTAATTTTCAGGAAGAAACATGTTCCATTTCTGCTGATGAAATTGTGTATGCCATGGAGAAATGATAGTAATTTGCATTCACTCTTGATTTCAATTTGTATGTGACAAAAAGTACCAATTCAGTGTCCCTGGGGATTCCAGGCAGATTTTCTTGGCTGTATTTCAGCATCTGTTGACAGCCTTGGCCGATATTATTTTGATATCTCTGCCACTAATCAGAGAGCAAAAAGAAATAAAAATACTGCCTGTAGACATAATACAACACCATATTTAGAATGATTCATATAATTATAAGATTTCCTTGTAACTTATCCAGTAAGCAGTAGCTATCATTAGAATTTTTGATATTATATATTAGATATCACATGAGTTTGATGATATTTAGTTGCCCAAAGCAAAAAAAATAGCAATAGATGAATGGATATATCATAGATATGAGAAGCATACACCAAAAGTATTAGTATCCTGTTATTTCATTGAGTTAAAAGAAAAAATACAGATGTGAAGGTCATTTTGTTTTATTGGTCATGTTGCTTAACAGGATACAGTAAGTACCAGGGTCTGTGAAATCTATTTTGATGGCTCTAGTATTACTAGAAGAACAATTACAAGAATAGATAGAAATGGAAAATTTTGATTCCTGTCTATATATAAAGGTCTGCCAGTATAGCACCAAGGCATACTCTACAACACATGCTGCATTAATACACATTTAGAGTGGGAAGCCTGGCCACATTTGATTAGTAAATAGTATACAGTCAACTAGTTCATGTAGCTTTGATGATTTATCTTTCTGCATTTATGAATAACAACAATTAAGAGCATGCCAGTCCTTATTATCTACCAAGTTCATGTGAAAAAAAAAATTTCATGAAACTCAGACACAACTCTACTGATAGAGTTCCTGGAAATCGTCTTTTGTTTTTTTATTGTGAAATGTACTGTTGATAGCTAGCTTCCCATCACTTCAAGGAGCACTACTCACACCATGGCCACTCAGATTCTGTAGTATTGACAGGAGAGCTTCCTCTGTGCCTGCCTTTGCGACCTCCTTTTATGAAGGGCTTAACCTTTATTCCTAATGTAGTATCACCCACAAGGGGTTAAGTGAACACAGAATTCTGGAGTCTCTCAGATGTTGTTACTAGATACTCTGGGTGGTCACAAGGGTAGTCTTTATCTACAGCATGTAAAAAAGTGATAAACTTTAATTAATTTTCTGGTCATATGAAATTCACCACTCAGAATATTCCAGTGAAGATACAAACATCATATCTTCAAAAAGTGACATCTCTTGAAATGTTTTTGGCACAATCTGTGTTTTGACAATGAACCTTCTGTGAATGTTGAATGCACTCAGGCTTTCTACATACTTCAGACAGCAAGGTGAATGAGTAGGAGATGTGTGGACAAAAAATAAAAATGATTCAATTCATTACAGGATTCTCAATCATTTGTCCAACATACATTAAGAAAATGCATGTTGGAGTGATGGCTCAGTGTTTAAGGTGGGTACCTGAAGAGCCTGATGACCCGATTCCCCAGTGCCCACATAAAGGCAGATGCACAGGGTGGTGTGTGCATCTGGAATTCTTTTGCAGTGGCTTGAGGCCCTGGCACACCCATTCCCTTTGTCTCTCCTCTGTCCTTCTCTGTTTGACAATACATAAATAAATAAATAAACTAAAAGAAAATGGTAGATTATTACATTTCCTGTAAAATTTAAATGAAAATATGCCACTGATCAAAAGGGACTATTGTCAGGCAGACCCACAGTTGCAGAAGTGTCCAGGTGAGCTAGCTCCACAATGAACGATAATTTTTCAGAGATTATTGATGATAAACAATAAACCCCTTACTTGTAATTTGTTCTAAAGTTATTGTTATGGCTATGCAAATTACATGCTTAAAGTATGACTAGATTTCCTTTGCCTTCCTGTACCTTTGGCCTGAACAGCACAGATGACCAATGTTGACAAGGAATGTTTAGAGCTACAGTTTGCCCAATGTCCTCAGTGGACTACTGTCTACTACTGTCTATTGTAACCACCTAAATAAATCAAATAGTATCTGTTTCATTCATTTTGCCTAAATTCTATAATCCTAAAGTGATGTGTGCCTCAATCATGATGTGCACAAGTGCATGTGGGTGATCACTGGGTGCGGTCATTTTAATGTGCTACGTCTGCCTTCCCTAGACCTTCACTTTTTCACATGAATGAGCTCATTTTAGATTTTCTGCATTCTAACAGCTTCTAAAACATCTATCTTCTAGCTTTCAAAGTTGATGTTTCAGGTTTGTATTTTATTTTTTTATGTTATTACATTGAAGATTTTGTCTGGTAAATTCCATGTAGAAATGCCATGGTTTGATTATTTTTATGTTTATGATTTTTTCTGCCATCCTATTTTTGTACCACGCAGCTAGTACTCATAAGGTGCATTCTAATGAGTGTATCTCAGTACAAAACTTTCTTAATGCCTGTCTCCTAGGCTCATGGCAATGTCTGCTGCAGTTTTTTTGTGGAACTCTGGTATGTTAATTTTAGTACAAAGACCAATATTACATTTTTCATAATTTGAGATGTGGATTATGAAGGGTAATAATTACCTATAGTCAGATTCATGAATTCAACTAAAATTTCTACATGTTTCAAGAAAAAGTAGATCTGAAAGGTCATAACTTATTTTCTTATTTAATTTTCTAAAATGTTTCACTGCTTGCCAACAAGAATAGGCATGCACTGCTAATAGATAACTACTAACTTGTGTTGAATATATCATAACATAAAAAACGTATAAAAACTAGTGATCTGTTGTTATAATTTTTTACCTGTTTATACATAAATGTCATTGTAGAAAAAAATGTGTAAAAATAAATTATCATCATGTTTGCAAAACAATTTTCTATGAATGTTAAACTGCGACTTAGGAATCAATACACAAAGTAAATTTGAGGCAATACCTTCATATCATTGTATGATGTTAAGCTATTCCATAAAAAAACCCTTCAATAACTTTAAGAGAGCTATCTTTCCAGTTCTCACTGAGAAGATAATGACTAGTTTTCATATTAATGCTATGACCCTGATAGAGGGCAATTAGATCTGAAAGCCAATCAACTGTTCATTACAGCTGAATAAATTTGTTATTAAATTAACTGCCTTTTTAAAACTCAAATACCAATTTTACAATGATTTTTCAGGGTGCTCTATTGCATTCACTGCTCCCTGTTTTAAGACGTTCTTTCCTGACAGACTATAATCTTTTATTCAAAGCTCTTCATTTACTTCAACCATGAGCCAAAATGAAATGGTCATATACAATATGACCCAGCATGCCTCCCCAGTACTGTGAGTGACATTTGACACACTGCCTTTCTGCTGGGCATGTGCCAAGAAGAGAATATTTAACCAGTGGCTACTCACACCAGCTGAAACAGGCTCTCCAATAGGCTGATTCCACTTGTGATAAGAAGACTGAGAAGAGGAAATTCCATGAACAGGATGGCATTACGTAACTGTAATCACATAAACTTATAACCCAAAGGTCACAGAAAGGAGACATTCCAGCTCATTTTCCTTCTTGGAGTAGTAATTCATTTATGTCTCGCTTTCTCCCTAACAATGTCAAATATTGAATTTCTTCTTGCCATCAAACGATATAAGTTTTAAGTTAAAGCATTGTTGTTATAAGGCCATATATTTCTGATTAATGGGTTTTGTCTTTTCTAGTTTGCTACACAAAAGAATGATAAGATGCATGTGTATTAAGGGTTGGTTTTTCACTGATAATGTGCATCATTAATATTCATCTTGCCATTAACTTAATTGATAAGTTGTTTATAGTACTTATATAATATCCCATAGCATGGATATCAAAGAATTTTTAAAGTTACTCCTTGAAGGACAATAATCTGCTTGCACTTTGGGGAAATATTTAACAAAGTGAAACTGACTATAAATATTTCAGTGGAGGACTTTGATATAGACGTCATTTAAAATACCTAGAATTATGGCAGCTACGTAATAAGGGAAGAATATTTGATTTTTAAAGAAAATTCAAAACTGTTTTACAAAGAGTGGTACCATTTCCATTATCACCAAAATAAATGACTTTCTTCCCTCTGCTCCCCACATGCCAATGATAGAGTTCATTTTGTTAAGATT
This sequence comes from Zapus hudsonius, assembly GCA_004024765.1. Classification (NCBI taxonomy): domain Eukaryota; kingdom Metazoa; phylum Chordata; class Mammalia; order Rodentia; family Dipodidae; genus Zapus; species Zapus hudsonius. The sequence continues at coordinate 42,687 of PVHP010004757.1, read as the reverse complement.
TTGACCATTCTACTTACTCTATATGAGAACCCTCATGGGTTAATTTGCAATCTCTTAACAGCACCCAGTGTTATTTATGTGCACTTAGTTGCATTGGTGCATCTCCTTTTGTTAAGGTGTCTCTTCAAATAGTTTGCACATTCTTTTTTATGTTTTGAGTGTGGTTTAAGATTTTTCTTCGTATGTTAATGGTTAATCTTTAACGTCAAGTTGCTTAGTTTTAGACTGACCTAGAAGACACATCTCTGCACATGGCAATAAGGGTGTTTCCAAAAACATTAAATTGAGAAGGGAAGAAAAACCCAGAAATGTGGGCAGCCCCATCCCATGGGATGGGTCTGAGAGCAAACAAATGAAAAAGGAAGGAGTTGCTGGGCTGGAGAGATGGCTCAGGGGTTAAGGTTCTTGCCTCCAGTGCTTAAGGCCCTGGGTTCAATTCCCCAAGACCCACATAAGCCAGACCCACAAGGTGGTGCCCCTGGTGCCCTCTCTCTCTCTCTCTCTCTCTCTCTCTCTCTCTCTCTTCTCTCTGTTTGAAAATGAATAAATAAAATATTTTTAAAAGGAAGGAGAATAGACATTACTATCCATGCATTCTGATCTTGAGACAATGAGACCATGGGCCCCATGCTCTTGCTGTCTCTTGCTTCTCTGGTCACGGAAGACTAAGCCCTGAACTGGGATCCAAAATTTTCACTTTCCTCTGTTGCTTAATGTTTGATCACAGCCATAAGGACTCTAATACATCATTTTCTACTGGTGTCTACCAGACTGTTGTCTCTCTTCATATTTTCTTAACAACCAAGTGGCTGTTATATCATTTTTGCTTTTTTTTAAATAACAACCTGTTATAAATTGATTTTCTACAATTTTTAAAAAAAATATAAACACATGTTCACAATGGGTAACAATGCTTTATGAATATTTTTGCATTCATTAAAATATATGCAATTTGATTATTTTTTCAGTTTTCTTGTTTAAGTTTATCATTTAAAAGTGTGTGTGTGTGTGTGTGTGTGTGTGTGTGTGTGTGTGTGTGTGTGTGTGCATGTCAAGGTCTCTTGCTATTGCAAAAGAGCACCCAACCCACCATTAACTGGGTGGCTTGGGAACTGAACCCAGACTGACAAGCTCTGCATTGCAAGTAACTTTAACCACTGAGCAATGAACCCATATCTTCTGACTTTATCTGAGAGGATTGGCAACTAAACCTAGTCTAGTGAGCTTTGCAAGAATGTACCTTTAAGCACTGAGCCATGTCCCTGGCCCCTATTTTTATCATTTAACATTATGAATAGACTTTCTTTATAAAATGCTTCTGGTCTATTTTTTTTTTGTATCGATTCTCTTAAAAGAGATTTTGTGTTAAGTTATATATAGAGGTATCAGTATCTATCAGCAGATATTTAATCGCTGATTAAATAATTGTTAAATTATTAGAAAACATTTCAGTGATTTTTAATTTTTATATTTTGAAAAATCTTTTAAGTAACAATTTCTGATATACTTCATGGATTACGGGGAGGAAGGATTACATTTTTGTATAATGAAATATTTAATTCACATGTTATTTTATATTTTAAATTAACTGTCCAAATCCAGGTCATAATGATTTTCCACAGGCTGTATGAAATGCACATGCTGTCATCTAGTTCTAACTGATATTCCTTGCAGCATGGGTTCAGACAGAAGAGAAAATGATTATACCCTTTCCACAGCCCATAGAAATGAATGTTCCCTCTGATCAGTGATTATCATAATGGCCTTCAGTCAATAGCATCTTCTGAGGTCCCTGCACTTAGTAATATATCACTTATGAGTATTCCTATAGGGAAATAATTTTCTATATTTTTAAACCTAGCTAGCTCTTTAAATTTATGCAACATAATGTAGCAGAAATGTTATGTTGAGAATTTGGAGGACTAAGACTTGAGAAGCCCTACAGCTCCAAATGTTATACTCTTGGAAACTTGAGAATTCTACCTGTGAATCAAGAAAAAATAATATAGTAGAATAAGAGAAGCCATATGGCAGAAAAAGCAGTCAGTTAGCATGAGTGAGTCTTTGTTCTTCCTGAGGTGGGACTGTGCATGCTGGATGATGCCAATTTTCCCTGCTATGGGTATGTTTACAGTGGAAAAAAAATCTTGGATAGTTGCTTGGGGTTTCCAGTTATTTTAGCAAGGGGACAGATTTGCAAATATAGCATAACAAATGGCTGATATTTTAACCTCATGCTCCAGTTCCTTGCCCTAGGATGCAGATGAAGCTCAGGGTAGTGCATTTAGCTGTGGCTAGGATTCAAAAAACCTGGTAGGAGGAAAGAGGATATTTTAGATTACTCTAGGGGGAAGTTTCATGATGGCAGGGAAAAAATGACATGAGTAGAAGCTAAATATCAGCTCTGCTACAGCAGGTGGAAAACAGCAACAAGAGAGTAAGCTGAGCCCCAGCAAGGGAAGCTGGCTATAACTCTTAAAGCTGGGCCCAGTAACACACCTTTCCCTCAAGGCCACACCTCCCAAATTGCCACCCATTGGGGACCAGACATTCAGAACATATGAGTGTATTTGGGATATCTGGTTCAAACTATCAAATGGTACCGTGTTGCAAACTGAGTTATAGCACCTTAGATGAGTTGGGGTTAGGCAAGTGACATATCAACTTCATGTTCTTGTTTAAAAAAGAGAAACCTGGGCTGAAGAGATGGCTTAGCGGTTAAGGTGTTTGCCTGCAACACAGAAGGACACCAGTTCGATGACCCAGTGTCCACATAAAGCCAGATGCACAAGGTGGCACATGTGTCTGGAGTTCATTTGCAGTGGTTGGAAGCCCTGGTGCTCCCATTCTCTCTCTCTCTCTCTGTCTGCCTCTCTCTCTCTCTCTTTATCTCTCTCAAATAAATAAATATTAAAAATTGCAACTAGAACTTGTCACAATACTTCCTGGAGCTTAAGTTTACAGTTAATATGACACAGACAAATAATGTGAGTATGTGACTGTGGTAGGCAATTCCTCATTGCTGGAATGAACCTTTAAACAGACAGTTTCCAGGAGGAAGGAATTTATTTGAAGCATACAGATCAGGGGAAGTTCCATAATGGGAAGTTCCATAATGGCAGAAGAAGCTGGATCCCTTTCACAGACTCAAGCAGAGAGAAACCACCAACAACCAGCACCTCAAGCAAGCACACAGGGCAGTAAAAAGAGCAGAGACCCAGGCAAAGCTCAAAACCTCTGTGCATATATTTGTCTGGGAAAAGATACACCCCAAACACATCATAGGGCTGGACCTCTAGGATCTGCACACAGTGAGAACTCCTCCAGCAGAAAATCCAAGTTAAAAGCCTTAATAATACTCCTGAATCTATTAGGGGACATAAATTCAAACTACCACAGAGTATATATATGTCACACATGTAAATCACTCTCCCTAAATGTGTTTGTATTTTCTCTTGGGCTGAAGAGTACCTCAGAATGACTAATTTTATGTTTTTATTGACTTTACTGAACTTGACAAATGTAAAAAATAAGAATTTAGTCTCTACATATGAAATCATATGCTACATATGCATTATTTTTTGGATAGCATACATATTTCTGAGAATATATGAGATTATATACCAAATTGGCCGTCATGTGTTACATTTATAAAATACAAGGCACTGAATACCGGCATGTGCTCATAAGCATTGTGCTAAGCTACACCACAGGAATTTTGTATTCCAAAACATACCTCGAAACGTGAAGCTTTTAGTTTGTCATTCATTTATCATTTCATTGAGCAATCGTGATGATAAAATGCTAATGCACAGAGATAAAAGCTAATAAATTTAAACTATAAAAATTTTAATATTAAAATAATGCTATGACTATCATTTTGTAATTTGTTACAGAATTACCTTTGTTCTTGGTTAAGCTAGAATGGTTCATTGCTCAAGTGATTTGCATAATCTCTCTGAATCCTTTCTAGCTCACACATGCATTGCGGCAATATTTATTTTTCATTCGACTTAAATTGTTGACCCATGTGTCATGATATATCTGCCTAATTCTAGCCAGTAGGATGTAGACCTAAGAGGATTATGAATTTGAAGCTGGACCTCTGGCATATACAGTGAATTCAAGAATACTCTTAGCTACATAGGAAAACCAATTCTCAAAAAAAAAAAATTAAACACAGTCGATAATGTTCAGTGATACAATGCTTGCTTGCCGTGTGTTCCTTGGTGAATTTCATGGCCAGAACTGAAGTGTGTGCGTGTGTGTGTGTGTGTGTGTGTGTGTGTGTGTGTGTGTGTGTGTGAGAGAGAGAGAGAGAGAGAGAGAGAGAGAGGGAGAGAGACAGAGAGACAGAGAGAGACAGAGAGAGAGAGAGAGACAGAAGACAGAGGAAGATGAGGCCACATGATAAAAGCACAGGATTTCTTATGACTTAGTCTGGATTTCTTATTAAAAATTTGTCCATGACTAGACCCTTGTAGACACACTTCTTGGTCTCTGTTTCTTCACTGGCATTGTAACTTTCTATCCACCCCTGTGGCTCTGAAAATACAGCATTGCATCATTGTCTCTTGCTTGTGAGAGCAAAGTCTTCCTGCTTATACTGGGACCCAAACCACCATCTGTGTTTGTGTCCACCACAGGATTATGCAGAAGCTTCAGTTTACCAAGTTTTTTTTTCTCTTTCTATTTTGAAATGCTTTTGAAAAGATACATATCAAAAGGTTCTCCTGTTGCATAATCACTAGAGTTTCTTAAGGCCAGCTAGAATACAAACATTGAAGACAGAATTAATTAATCAATATATATTTGTTATTATTTGCTTAATTATTTTATTTTTCATATTTATTGTCAATAATTAGATAAATTGCAAGAGTAAGTCTTATGATGCTATCCACATTTCCCTTCTTCCTGTCTCCACACTGCTGGGGGCCCACCTAAGTGGGTTTGCTGGACCAATCCATGGGAAAAGGGATTATGGATTGTACAAGTGGGAGTTAGTTTTTTTCTCCCCCACCATGGCTCTTAAAATCTTTCTGCCCACTCTTCCTCTCAGGTCCCTGAGTCATGGTGGGTGAGTTTTAAGTCTGCTTTACTGTTGATGTCTTAAGAGTAGGTCTCTTGCTCATCTCACCACTTCCTCAAAAGTTTCATTTGGGCCCAATAAGATGAGTTAGGAGTGCTTCATCTCCTGCCTGGGTGACAGGCAACACCTCAGGTCCTGTTGGTGGGATTGGGTTGTCCATGGTTCTCTCTGGCTTATGAAACATACAATTAGAATCTCCAATGGAAAGTGAGATCAGTATAGGTTAAATGAGACAAAATTTATTAATTTGATGAGAAGCCTCTCTTTAGATCTCTGGTTATTGGGGGTTTTTCCTTGGAGCTCATGTGAGATTACCATGCATCCCCAATCCAGTTAACGGTTATCTTCCTCTGGGTGGATATAACGATAATACCATTAAATTCCTTAAGCTTATAAACTCCTTTAGAAAAGTGGCAGGATACAAAATTAACACAAAAAAAATCAGTAACCTTCAGGTTTGAAAAGGACAGGCAGGGCTGGAGAGATGGCTCAGCAGTTAAGGCACTTGCCTCCAGTGCCTAAGGCCCCTGGTTCAATTCCCCAGTATCCACATACACCAGACCCACAAGGTGGTGGTCCTGGTGCTCTCTCTCTCTCTCTCTCTCTCTCTCTCTCTCTCGCTCTCTCTCTCTCTCCCTCTCTCTGCTTGAAAATGAATAAATAAAATATTTTTTTAAAAAGAAAAAGATAGGCATGCAGAAAAAGAAGTCAGTCAAACAGTCCCACATTCAAAAGCCTCCAAAAAAATCTAACACCATGGAATAACACAAAACAAGGATGTGAAAGAGTTGTATAATGAAAACATGAAAATGCTCAAGAAGGAAACTGAGGAAGGTGTGAAAATATGGAAAGATCTCCATGCTCTTGGACTGGTAGAATTTTTTTTAAATATTTTATTTATTCACTTTCAAGCAGAGAGAGATACAGAGATAGAGAGAGAGAGAGAGAGAGAGAGAGAGAGAGAGAGAGCACACCAGGCTACCACCTTGTGAGTCTGGCTTATGTGTGTACTGGGGAATTGAACCCAGGGCCTTAGGCACTGGAGGCAAGTGCCTTAACCACTGAGCAATCTCTCCAGCCCGGACTGGTAGAATTAATGTTGTGAAAATGGCAAATATTTCCAAAAGCTATATACAGATTTAATGCAAATACCAACTTCATTCTTTGCAAAAAGAACCAATCTCCAAATTTATTTGGAAGGGGAAAAGACCTTGGATATTCAAAACTATCCTGAGTAAAAGAAGCTCCTCAGAAGATATCACCATACCCAATCTAAAGATATACTATAAAACCATAATAACAAAAACATCATGGTACTGGCATAAAAACAGACAGACAGACCTAGGGAACAGAATTGCCTTAAGCTGGAACAACAATAGTTACTTCATATTCGACAAAGGTGCCAACAATGTCAACTGGTGAAAAGATAGCATCTTCCACTGGACAAGTTTGCAGGACAAATTGGCTAAACACATGTAAAAAAATTATACTAGATCCACTCTTCTCACCATGCACAAATCTCAACTCTAAATAGATTACTTGTTTTAGTTCAAAGACTATTTCACTATATAGAACAGGCAGATGTAGAACTTGTGATGTTCCTGCAGCAGCCTCTGAGTGTGGAGATGAGAGACCACAATTTAATTCATTGAAGTGTAAAATTTAAATTTCATCCTGTTATTTCTGTTAAAAATCCAAAAGAAAGAAGAAATTAGAGTGATACCCTTTGGCATTATTTTTTTTAATTCTTGTTTTTATGTAGATGGGGATGCAGAGAAATTCTTGTGAATTCTAATTAACCTAATTTTACAAATCCAAGAATCTGTATCTAGAGAATTCACATTGCCACAGAAGGAAAATATGTGACATGATACTGTATTAAATTCCAATGTGAAAGAATAAATAACTTTACTGATGTGTGATAAAATATAAGCTTTGCAACGTGATAAAACCCACTTATAACATGGAATCAAATATTTAAACCTCATTAATTTAGTATTTAATATTATTAATAGCATATTGTTTATGTTTAGCAGCTCACAGTAGGTAAAACACAGATGTACAAAACATAAAAATTCACCCTTAAAACTTTTGATACTATGAATAGCCAAACTTTTATACTAATTAGAGACAATTAAGAAAAGATTATAACACATGGGTTTTTGTTTGTGTGTGGCTATAAGGTCTCAATTTGTGTTTGATATAGATTCAAGGTATGGCCTGGAGCCTATGGCCATGGTGCCTTCTGAGTGCATGAGGTATAGGTATGTACAATCATGCCTTGTTAAGGCAAAACAGTTCATATAAATACAAAAGCACCCAAAGCTGAACTTAAAGCTAAGGATTCTTTCCTAAAACATGTGCTTTCAGTAATTATAATTGCTACCTCAAAGATATATAAACTAGAGTTTCTAAACTTAGTGGGTGATAACCTGGGTAATTAAAATATTTGTCTTCATAGTATCTATCATACCAAGTATATAAGCTATTACTTAATATGAGAAACTATTGCAAAAGGAGTTTCCGTTTTATCCACGTACAGAGATATAATGATATGCTGGTATTCAATGTGAAAAGCTGAGGAAAGTTTAGTTACATATTGATTTATGACTTAATGTCATAATGGTGAAATCTCAAACAATTTTTAAAGAGGTAACAGAATGCTGAATCCATTTTAGGAAAAATAATAACATTTTCTGAGATTTAAAAGTAACTACCAGACTTTTTTACTTTCATGGTTATAATTATGTAAAGTTTTTTGTATTATATTTTTATGGTATGACTTACCAAATGCATCCAAAAAAGAATCATCTATATATATATATATATATATTATTCATGTAGGTTAAAATAGATTGTTTTTGATTAATGTTATACCAAACCATATTATTATTATAGTTTAAACAAATTTAAATCGACTGATTTGAAAAATAACAATTATATCTGTTGTACCCATGCTTTCTTTTATGTTCTGGGGTTATATACCTAAAATATATATTACAATTTGATGTATTGACATTGACTACATGAGCAAATATATATTTAAGTCACAATTACACTTAAAAAATGATGACACTAAGAATGAAAAAATACAGGTAGAGAACAAGAATGCTAGGGCCAGCCATAGGGAGCCAGGCACCTATGCTTGGAGGTATGAGTGCAGTAGAGTGGTGAGTGAGAGGAGCATTAAAAGAGTTTCCTAGAGAACAGACTTGGTAGAACTAAGACAGACAATGAGGTGAAAGAAGAGAAGATACCCTGGGTAGTTTTGAAAGGGGAAGTGGAAGACAATTAGGATACACCATGTCAGACTGAACAGGACTTCACGATCTAATTTTTGTATTTTGTACTGAATAATATGGAAACCACTGAGGGATGTGGATCATATGATGGGTTTGGTGTGTATATTTGCGTCATTTGAAGGCTCCTCAAAGCATAGAATAGAAAGGGACAGAGATCAAAAAAGAAATATACACCGTGGAAGAAAGTACAAGATTTTAGGTGAGGGAACATCCTGGATGATGATGAAATGGGAGCAACACAATCTCCTAAATTTGAAGAAAATTTAGAAATTATTTAAAGGCTAATAAATGGATATAGATATTTACAGAAGCTAAACTCAATATGTATAATATGTATGGACTTCTGACAGAATGAAATGAATAAAAAACTATTCAAATTTATCGGCATCTATCTATTTATCTATCATCATCATCTATCTATCATGTCTATCCAACTATCATTTATCTATTATGTCTACTAATCTGCCTAAATAGCTATTGATTATCCTCAACCCAATGTTTTTAAAGAAGGGACACAAAAATGAAAGCAAAACAAAAAGATTTCCCTTTTTACACAGGCATATATTGCAGTAGACATAATTTAATTTTCTTTGTTGAACTCCTCCAATGACAGAAATCAAATAAAAATCAAAGAAAAATATCCATGAATTTGTTTTAAACTCTATCAAAATCTAAGTTACTTGCATATTTGACATACTTGTGAGGAAAAAATAAATCTTATGAAAGGTAAAATTTACTCCTTGAAATACTTTGTCTCTTTAGTTTACTAAAGTGCGCTTTTTTAAAATTGAAATTATTTTTTAATTGTTTGAGAATTTGTGCACTGGCCTTATTTCTAAAATCAATTGAGACTTGGATGTTTAAGTTTCTAGGTAAGACTCACAGAAACTTGATTCAGAATTACAGTTATTAACGTGAAGTATTTTAGATGTAGTGAGAGTTATGTCATGCCATACACTATTTCATTATTTTTCTATTCAACACATCTTGTGGAATGTCAGCTATAGAAAGTATTTTTCTCATAAGAAAATACAAAATGATTAGAAGTCACATCAAGCAAGAGAGTTTAAAAGTGGCTTTTAAGTCTTCAAATTTTCAATCTTTTTTTAAATCCTAAAGGCATTGTGTATAAGTGAAGAGAGATAATGAACTACCTGTACTCCTTCAAGTAAGTGTCCTCACTGTTCATTCCATATAGTTTCCTAGAATATTATATTAAGATGAAGATGGAAAATCATGGTATCAGTTCAAATTTTATATGAATTTTATGTCCCATTAAAACGGTGTGAATATACTTCTATGCCTTAGTGGAATTGCCTTGATATAGGCGGAAACACTTTCAAAGTTAGTCTCTGGCTGTGCTTATCAGTTTTGTCAATCATTCAGATGAACATATGTTATATAGAAGCAAAATCTCTTTAAGTCACTATTATTGTCTAAACATTGTTGTGTTAAAAGGCCACTGAGAGTAGGAAACAGAACTCACAAGTTGTAAAGATGGTTACAACAGTTGAATGATTTTGAAGTCATCTTTCCTTCCATGATCCAACCAAGTATTTTAGAAAACCCACATCTAATATTCTAATTTGAAACAATGATTAGTACTTCTTATTGTTCACAGAGAAAATACACTGAAATAACAAAGAAAGAGACATAATAAGGACTTGCTTTTTATTAGATACATAGTAGTGATACAGAGTACTAAAAAGCTTATTGAGGAGTGCCCTCAGGGAAATAGAGCAGGCAAAGAGAGCACAAGATTATAACCTGATGGGAATATGACAAATTTGCAATGTGTACATATATTTAAGTTATAAATAAAAATAAAATAATTTCAATATGGAAAAACAAATTTTCATATAAGATAAGGTATATTGATCACTATTTTAGAATTATTTCATATATTTGTTAATGAAATTGTAGTATTTCTAATAATCCTACTAGTGTAATTCTCATATTTCTCCTTTGAAATCTTTTCTTTAAATAGACAATTTAGATCTAGGAAAATATATAATCCACCCATAAAGCTTTCCAAATATACCTTGAGAATTTTAACTTTATTTTATTGCATTTGTGTGGCGTGTGGATATATCTAGTCATTCATGTTTGTATGTTTATAGATGTGCAATTTGTATGTGTGGAAGCCAGTGGACAACCTTAGATATTATCATGAAGTATTTTGTCACAATTTTTTGAGATATGGTCCTTTGTTGGCCTGGAGCTCTCCAGTTAGGTTTGATGGGCTCACCAGCAAACCAAGGGCATCCTACTGTCTCCACCCAACCAGTGTGGGGATTAAAGATGTGTACTGCTATGTCTACTACAAAAACAAAAATAAAAACTGGAGAAAACATGAGAAGAGGGAAAACTCTCTCATCTCCATGCACCAGAGGATTAATAAATTGTAAAGATATGTTAGCAGAAGTGAGTGATAGACAAAATCCTAGTCAAAATTCCAGTGGTTTACTTTACAGAACAGAAAAGGATGATCCTAAAATCATCTAGTATTACCACAACCCCAGGATAACCTAAACAATCTTGAGCAAAAAGAAAAATACTAGAGGTATCAAAATATATGATTTCAAGTTTTTCTACAGATCTATAATGTCAAAAATGGTATGTTACTGGCACTATAACAAACAAATATAGACAAACAGATAGGATCAAATATGACTAAAATAGAATAAACTAATTTGCATAAAAGACTATATAGAATAGAGTCATATAGCATAGGATGAAGAGATCAACCCACACAACTACAGACACTTCATTTTGAAAGATACTAAAAGTCGACAATAGAGTAAAGATATTCAATAAGTGGTGCTGGAAAAGTAGACATCCACTTGTAGTCTAAAGAAACTTGATCTTTGTCTCTTACTCTGTGTCATTATCATATTGAATCAAAGATCTTACTGTAAGGCCTGAAGTTATAAAACTGTAAAAAGGAATCAAACAAAAAAAGAGAAACATTTCAAGATATGCATGTGTACAGGAATGGATTTTCTGAGTAAACATTACTAAGAATTGACAAGTGATGTGACAAGGAATTAAAACCTGCATCACAAATAAAGTAGCCAGATGGAGATGCAGCAAAGAGAAGGGGAAAAAAGGTTTGCTAGCTAGACCTGATGGAGGCTTCATATTTATAAAGCATAAAAAAGAAATATATGAATACTCCAACAGGCAAAAAAATCAATATGAAGATTAATGATTTGAAAGACAGTTCTCTAAAGAAGTAAAAAGGTAAATACAGTCTGAAAACAATGTTCAATACCCTGGTCATTCAGGAAATGCAAATTTAAACTATGTTGAGCTGCAGTAATCTCACACCAATCAAAGTGACTGTCATCATGAAAATACATAACCGTTCATGAGAATGTGGGGAAAGAGAATCATGATCACTGCTGCTTGTAAATGTATCCAATATGGAAGCGCATATGGGATCTCCTCAATAAAACTTGAAATGAAACTCCTACATGAACTAGTTCTACAGCTCCTCGTTATGCACATGAAAGACTATAGGTCAATATGTTACAAAGGTACTTGCACATCATATTTATTGCAGTAGAACTCTGCCTGATAGACAAGTTATGGAACACTGTTATATGTCTATCACACTTGATTTAAAAATGTTATATCTACACACAACTGAATTCATTCTACCATAAAAAATAAAATTAATATTCTCAAAATTACATGAAATGTATATCAGTTTAGGTCACTTGATGAAGCGTAAAATGACTCAACAGAGCTACAAACTTTGCAAATATATAATGTTTGATTTTCTAAAAGAAACATTTATTTCTAATTTAATAGCAATGATAACTTGTGTATGAAATAAAACATTCCATGTATAGGTTGACACAGGAATTAAAAATGATAAAAACATAATGTTTCAGATTATTATCAGTGTTTTAGTTTCTTTGTTAAACATTTATAACTGTATTTTATTAGAATATATATATATATATATATATATATATATATATATATATATATATATATATATATATATATGTGTGTGTGTGTGTGTGTGTGCCAATGTATTATCACAAAAGATATTCAGTATTCAGCAAATCTTACTAAACTCATAATCAACATGTTAAGTAATGTAGCCACTGCCTATATTATTTTTTATTTTTGAAATTAGTGGTGATTCTATATCATAATATTTCTTATGCTAAGAAAACCCGACCAAAGATACAAGTGTGGGGTCAAAAGAAAAGAAAATGAACAATAAAACAAACAAAAAGACCCAGTAAACTTTAGGAAACATTGAAGAATGTGTATTAGCCCAACTTCGAATAATCAGTAGCTGACAAAAAGTTTACACAGTGACAGGACAGTTTCTATGCTTAGCACACACATAGATTCTAACGATTCATATGCATGCATAAATTCTAATAATTCACAGTTTTAATTCTAACACCACGCCATCAACAAGCTGTAGTTGTAAACCACTCCACTACAGCTCACGAGAGAATTTGAAGGAATTAATTAAATAGCATTTGATTTTTCAGGGACATTTTTGGAAATTCAGAAACCTTCTGCTAATCCTCTCTTGGAATTGTTGCCAGCATTTATTATTCACTGCTACAGCTGCTCTACTAAAAAAACATCCATTTGAAAAATAAGCCAAGGAGACAGACACCAATGATCTTCAACACAACCTAAAGCAGAAGTACAGAGACCCCTAAGATCTCAACAAAAAAGCAACCTTAATTCTCACCCATCATGACTCAGGGAACTGAGTGGAAAAGGGGGCGGAAAGATTGTAAGAGCCATGGTGGAGGAGAATATCCAGAGACATTGCCCTCCTCAGTAACAACATAGAAAGGGGGGTGGACTCCTAGGCTATCCATAACTCCCTACCCCATGGACTGATCCAGACTTCCCATGGAGGAGGATATCCAGCTGATTGGGGGCAGGGAAGAGGGAAATCAGGGAGCTGGGGATACCAACACATTATTTACTCAATCAATGTATCTAATATATGGATAATAAAAAAAAATTTTTAAAAAGTCTTTAATAAACTGAAAAAAATAAAATAATTAATTGCGCATAAAAAAATAAAAACTGGAAGCTTCGAACTAGACCCAGTTACTTTATGACTTCTCTTATTAAATACTGAGGCTTTGTCTGCTACAACAAATCAGCAATGGTCACGCATTGTTGGGTCAAACTTTATAGAACCTACATATATGCCCTGTTACACCATTGTATTTTATGCATATGCAAAGGGAACTGCATTTTAAACCCTGGGGCTATTATTAAAAAAAAAAAGCTGGGCATGGGGCACATACTTTTAATCCTAGCACTGGAAAAAGAGGTAGGAGGATCTCCTTGAGTTCAAGGCCACCCTGAAACTGCACAGTGAATTCCAGGTCAGCCTGCGCTAGAGCTAGACCCTACCTAAAAAAAGAAAAAAAAAGTTCATGTATCCAACCTCCAAATTCTGTCTACTGCTAAACTTAAAGCAATTTATTTTCTGGAAGCTTGATATGTGGTTTTTTTTTGATTTTTCAATTTTTCCTTGTTATATTTGTTAAAGAAATTACAACCATAGGCAGGTATCTTAGTACAGTTTGGTTTATAATTTAGCCTGTTTTTTCCAGGTAATTAATAAAGGTGAAAAATTTATTTGTAGGAGTTCTAGAGCATGGGAATATAATCATAGGGTATAGGCAAGCTCACTATTCTGATTTCAAGGTGGCATATTGGGGCTACAATCCTCTAAGAATGTGCTCAGGAGGTGGAGGAGCACAGCACTGTGAACTTAGCCCAGAGTTCCTTCTAATAGAGTCATTACCCATTCTCACTGGTAGAGCCATGGGAACCCGAAAACCACTGGTTAGCTCCCAGCACTGCTGCTGTGGGGATTAACCTAACAACACATACTTGTTATGGGGCACGTTCAGACCATGAGATTAGCAATCATTATTTCAAAGAAGAAAGTACAAGAGTAATATGATGTACTACTTTTGCTTTGTATGTCATAAGTACAGTATATTCCAAATAATGTCAGACTTCAGATAAGACACTTGTCACTTCCCAATGTTTAACATGTTATGAAATTGTTATCTACTGGATCTTGGGAAATACAAGTTTGTTTCTGCAAAGACATATTGGTTAAAACATAATGACTATATGAATTAGAATTATTTTATACCTGAAATATACATTTCTCTGAGAGTTGCAATAAGAGGTTGCAAGTTTCATAACAGTAATGGGTATCCTTGATTTTTAATATTTTTCAAAGTAAATTTAAAATGAACTATTCACAATAATCTGTAAGTCATAATTTCTGTATTTCTCCAAAGACTGATCACCATCACTATTAGAACTGGCGATGCCATCCACTTTTCATAAGGCACCCAGAAGTCAAGGCATCGGCAAAGACGTGTGCAGTCATTGTCATAAATGGCATAACTTTAAAGTTAGATTACAGGCATTTGCCCATGTGCTCTTGCCATCAGTTTTACTGATCTGTTTAAAAAATGCTAACTGATGAAGAACCTGATTTTATATCCCTATTAAGTCTTCATTCTTCACTATAAAGGAAGCTAATCTAGAGTCCCAAGCATCAATTCTAATCTAAAATGGCATGGCTATAACTTGGAACATACAACTAAAAGGAGATATGTCAAGTTTATTGAGCTATTTCATGGTATTTTGCTGAAGTCATGAAGAAATCAATTACATCACAGCTGCACTTCTTGACCCTAAATGTGGAGATAATAGCAAGTAGCTACACAAGGACTTCTGGCTAAGTCTTCTAAAAAGACTTAGCCAACAATCATTGCTCAAGTGACAGATGTTTTAAGACTTTTCACATTGTAATTACTTAAAAACTGTCTTGTTTCCTAAGTTTTCATTTACCTTCCTGAGCACATCTATATCATTTACAGTGATTGCTTATTGAGTTCCTTATCTTGCACTAAAAGTAGAATTCTGAGACAATTTCTAAAAATAGTTATCTGACAAAGATCATTAAATTCAGCTGATATTTATGTCTATAAAAGTTTGTTAATTACTTCTAAAGAGGAAGGATGTATTCTATTGTTGCACATAGTCACCAAATGGATATTTAAAATTTACCTGTATACCTACAATCTTACTAAAAAGTTATAATTTTAGGCCACAATAATGCATTTTAAAACTTTCCTTTTGATTTTCAAGTCATCGTGTTCATCTAGCAAAAATCAAAGTTCTCTAATGCATGACTGCTGATCAACATTTGTCTCCAGTTTTTATTGGGGTCTGTCTCTCTTAAAAGAGACCTCCCTTACTGGGCATAAAGGCACATGCTTTTAGTCCAAACACTGGAAGCCAAGGAAAGATGATCTTTGTGAATAACAACCTGTTCTACAGAGTGTGTTCCAGGTCAGTGGGGACCACAATATGACGTTGCCTTGAAAACAACAATCAAAATTCCCTCTCTTGAGTGTTCACTATACGTCTGCCCCCCCTTCCTTTCTGGTGTTCATGGATATATGTGATCATGTGTAGGAGTGCAGGCACCCATGGGCCATGGTGTGCACGTAGAGGTCAGGGGACTACTTTCCAGGTTCAGTCTTTGCCTTCCACCTTATTTGAGGCAGGGTCTCTTGTACTCCTTGTCCATGTGTGTTTTCATCAGACAAGCAGGTCTACAGAGAAATTCTTTAGTTTCTGGGACCCAGCTTGCCATTAGCATGCTCTTGGATTATGGAAGTCCAGCAAGATTTCAGGCTTTCCCATGGATATGTTCTTAACTCTGGCACACAGGTTCAGAAGGTATGTGCTTTGTCCACTGAACCATCTAGCCAGTCTCTTTTCCTTTACTTGCTTTTTCTATTTTCCTTTGATTTTACTTTTCTGTTTGTTTTTATAGCCAAAATCCTATCCTTACTTTCAATATACAAAACTTTCTCAAAAGGTCTTTTTAAGTATACACAATTCCCATCCACAATTTTCAGTTAATACCATATAAACTAGTTATTTACTTAGAACACTTTTAGGTTTTGTGGACTTGACATAGGCATTGGTAGAACCCAACATATCTTGCCTTCAGGACTTTACTGAATACATCTCTGCTTGTTAATAATGATTGTCTACCTGGTTGGACTGAATTAACCTAAGAGACTAGTAGGATGCACCTCTGGGTGTGTCTGAGAGGGTGTCTCCAGAGACAATGGTATTAGAAAAGGAATTCATAAGGGAAAAGTGCCATAAATGTGTGTGGCACCATCTACCATGAGGTGGAGAGGTTCAATCTTCATCTGTATTCCAGATGTCAAAGTGTGGCAGATGGCAGGAATGTGAAATGTCTATGGGGAAATGGGGAAGTAAGGAGACTAAGGCGCTGAAGACAAGGCAAAATGGGCGAGGCTTGCCAAGGCTGTTGGAGCTTTTTTCTCCCACCAAGTTTCTTGCATGCTGGCAATGGAGGCACAGAACTTGGGTTCTGTCCTGCTGGGTTCTGTTCTTGCTCTGCTATTATTCCTTATTTCTGGCCACATTTCACCATCCAGAACAGGGATGCTGACTCTGTGCCATTGGGTCTTTGAAAACAGAATTCTCTCTCTCTCTCTCTCTCTCTCTCTCTCTCTCTCTCTCTCTCTCTCTCTCTCTCTCTCTCTCTCTCCTCTCTCTCTCTCTCTCTCTCTCTCTTTTCCCAGTACTCTGAGTCATAGATTGACTTGAATCTTAGTAGACTCTCTAGAATTGAACTTTTGTTGAATGGTAATGCAACTGTTAAGGCACTGAATACTTTTGGAGGTATAGTAAATGCATTTTGCATTAAGAGGTGCCCAGAAACATGGGTAGGGGTGGGGGTTATAATTTTAAAATGAAATGGTCTCAACAGTCTCATGTTTTGAACTCTTGCACCCAAGCTGGCGGCAGCATTTATTTAGAAAATTTGAATGAGTAGGTTACTGGGGAATGTCTCTGGCCCTCTAATTTGCCCAACCCCTTCCTCTAGTTTTCTTTCTCTGTGATTATTATGATAGTCATTACTTATATTAGGATACTATAATTATAATTAACTGTTTAAAACTGGATTGTTTTCACTGTTTTTACTTTTTGGAATGCCATATGGTGAACCAAATGTTTAAATGATTTATTTTTTAATATCTGTATTTGTATATTTTTACATATATTCATTTTGCTGTTTCATTACTTCACAAGACATACATAACTGCCCAGAGACAAATGACTTGTTTCCCTTTTTGTTATGTAAAGTTATCTAGTGAGCTTTGTATTCAGTTCTTTGGGGACTACAGTTTGCTTCATGCTATATAGAAACTCCAAAACATGATGCAACTTTTATTTCAATTTACCGATGGTGATCTTCCTTCAGAAATTTCTTTGAAGTAAGCTACCATATGGTTACTGAAGCCTAAGATTGTGAATCATATTTGACTAATTTTTCTCTTTGTTACTTATCCAAAGTCAATTACAATTTATTTATGCCATTCATCATTTCTATGAGCACTCATATCTGTATTTATTCATGCTACGTCTTCAAATTCTTTCCTTTCGAAATAGTAAGACATTCCTTGCACCTTTTATCCATGACATTGTCAGAGGATTTCATCAAATAAAATTTGATAATGCAAATTTGTGATATATAAACACTCCATGCCTCCCGGATTAGGGCATTTAATTTTAAAAATTGTTCTGAAATGGGCTATCTTTTGATGTTGCTATTTTGTTGTTGTTATTAATATACACATGACAGGGGAAGGGTTCTCCAGGGTCTCATGACACTCTAAAGGAATGCCTGTCCAGGTTTAAACTGGTTGCTGAGTAATTTGACCTGAATCAACAGGCTTTATAAGCAAGAACCTTTATAAACTAAACCCTCTACCCAGCCCCAGGGATTATTAAGAGCTAAACCCTCTGCTCAACCCAAGGGATTATTTTATAACTCTTCTTTTATTTCAACTGCTTTAGCACTAGGATTGCTGCTTTACTTCTTTTTGACTTTTATCGTTTCCTTCCTTCAGATTCCTCAGAACATTTTTCCTTTATCATACATTCTATGAATCCTCTTCCCAGTCACCATCTCCATTTTCACTAAAGAATATTATTTAAGAAATATTTTTCTTCATTCAGTTAGCTCATCTACAAGCCTTCTGTTTCATAACATGTACTTTCTATAATTTATTATTTTTCCTTTAAGAAAGACAAAAATGATTACCTTGTTCAAAACCATAACTGGTACAACTAAGAACAGGCAAAGAAGTTTCTCAATAAGTATTTGTTAAAAAGCTAAAGGCAATGTTGAAACAGTGGTTTACCATTCTTGTGGCATTAGACTGCATAATTCAAGTATTAACTATATTCATCACTCTGTTCTAGATCTTTCAAAAAAAGAAGAAACAGAAGTCAATCCCATGTCTCCTACTTACCTGAGGCACCGCTCCTTTTGATGATTGTGACACATCATTTCTGTAGTGCATTTCCTGTAGAAAAGAATCCCTTGTCATGAGAAAACCAATTGTGTCCCATGTGCATTGAATTTTTTCCCACGGTGTGCATAATAGGTTGAAAGAATTTAATATTATGAATGTTAAGTAATTTCTAATTACGTTTAATAAAATATATCAAGATCATATATATTGTATCTAATGATCAGATTCCCTTGAGGAGAAAAAGTCAATTCCCATATATTAATATTTTCTTTGTGTGTGTGTGTGTGTGTGTGTGCGTGTGTGTGTGTATGTGCGTGTGTGTGTGTTTTACTGGATCAAGATCAAAATAACCATCATTTCAGCTCCTATAGACTTATTATGTAATGACAGCTGGGAAGATAATATTTGGAAAATCACCGAAACTGTAAATCATAGTAAACCAACCTAAATACATTCTTTAAGCGATAAATTACCATCTGTTCACTTTTTCTAAGGGCTAAGCAATGATCATGATATACAAATCTAGAAGTTAAAGGCAGAAATACTAGCACACATTTTGGTTGTATACATAGTCCACAGAATATTTCCAGGCTATTTAAAGAGGAGAGTAAATCAGACGTGTCTGGAGATTATTTGCAATGGCAAGAGCCCTGGAGTGCCCATCTTGCCTCCAACCCTTTTCTTTGAATTAAATAAATTTTTAAATAAATAGTTCTTCTTTAACAAACAATCTTTCTAAAAAGACAACAATCAATGGCATGAAATGGAAAAGCTGTTTGTTTATTCTACTCCACTATCCTCATTACAGGTTTCTTTCAAAAGCAAAATGTTGTAGGTTAAATCTCATGGGTGAGAAAAAGATCAGATCTAATAGAATAAATTCTCTTTGGGAAAGTTCAAGCAGCAGAACTCATATAGTTCGTCTTCAGTTATTAGTTTGATGTGTTAACGTTTTATCTTACAGACTTTCTCTACATCTCCTGAATATGTCCCTCACTAAGGTAATCTTGTTTACACCAATAAGAACAAATATATTTACCTTTTTGTTATGGAAATATATGTTTATTGGAGGAAAACATGATTAGGATAGGAATAAAGGGGGACAATAATTATGGAGCTTGCTAATGAATTGGCTACTATAATTCTTAATTTTTCTTTCAAATGGTTGCTGGACAAAGATCCCAGATCCATACTCTGAATTTAAACCACATAATGATGTGCATTTCCAGAAATGTACTTAAGAAAAGTAATAATGTGTTTTATGTGTTTAGGAGGAAATGCACTTTGGCTTTTCTCTATATTTAACTTTGACTTCCTCAAGTAGTGCTGTTTGAATACATCAATAAAAAATAAATCCTGTGAGGTTGAGGAGATGGCTTAGTGAATGAAGTGCTTGCTGTGCAAACACGGGGAACCTGCTGACAGCCAGCTGGTAATCCCCCTTCTTGAGAGGAAAAATCAGGGAGTTAGAGGGCAAAATGGTTAGACTAGGTAATGGTGAGATGTGAATTCCAGTACGAAACTCTGTGCCAATAAATGAAGTGAACACTTTAAAAAGACACCTGACATCAACATCTGACATCATCCTATGGTCCCACACATTTTCCCAAGTTCACCTTCATACACACAAGGGGCTACCTAATACACATATACATGCACATCAAATACACACTTTACCACAAAAACATAACATCTCTCTCTAAGAAAAAAAGCCTCTGCTAACTTTACTACTATTGAAAGGAAAACTGAGGAAATACATAATCTGAGGTTCTAGTGTGTTGTGGTTTTATTATTTCACTATATCTCATCTGAATAAAAATTCGGATAGAAAAGTTACAAATGTCAACTTGAATAGTCAGTTAAAAGAAAGAGAAGATGAGAAATTATGGACTGAATGAACTATTACTAGGCTTTTATAGGGAATATTTCAAGCTTTAATGATTTATTAATAAATAATACAAGATTAAGATAGAAATAAAAATCCTTTAAAAAATTTGTTGTGGACATTTCTGAAATTGAAAAAAAACATGAGGATAATTTCCTTCGGGGGAAAATCTATAATTCAGGCTGCATTTTCAGTATATCATTAGTAAAGCCAAGAATAAGAAACAGCAGCTTATTTTATCTCAGTTGTCTCATCTTGTCCTAGAATTAGCACTGAACTAGAAATATAGAATAGAGGATGATTTTTCAATTAAATAGACTAAGGTAGCTATTTAGAAAATATATAGGGTAAGTGGTCCCATAATCAGTGAGATAAATGTTTAATCCTAAATCCATCTAAGTGATTCTTTCTTTTCCATCACAGCATCTGGCACTGTGTATAGTTTCCTAAAATTCTAAACTTTCTGCGGAGCTTAAAATAGCATTCTTCCTCATTTTCTGAAAGAATGACCTGGGTCTATGATGAAAGCATACTGAAAACTTTGAAATAAGGATTGGGGTTGGCTAGGTAAACTAGAAAATATCCATTTCTTTTCTCTTTTATTCTCATTTTACTTTCTACACCACTATTTTAGAAACAATCCAGGACTACAAAAAATTGGGGATTCCCTTTGGTCTTTGGAGGTAAATGGAAACATTACTTAAGCAGGATTCCAGCAGAGATAACCATATGGGAGAGGCTCTTCACATCTGTTTGTGATCATAATAATAACAGCAATAACATCCATCATCAGTATTCATTAATCTCTTGCTATGCTGCATGCACAATATACATTATATACATCTTCCACCTAATATTCAGGAAGTCTTTATGATCTAACTACTAATCCAGATCTTAGACAAAAAAATTGATGTCATGAGAGTGTGCATTTGACAGATTAATATTCTGTGCACTTCATAACTGTCTGAAAGAGGCCAGACACATATTCACATTTCAACATGAAGTTCCTAAAATGACTCTTGGAAACAAGTATTTTACATGTAATAGAATATTTATGGATGCAGTGTTCTAAGATATGTTCACATTCTTTTTGACACCTAAGAAATAAATGGTAAGGTCCTGCTGCTGAAGCCACTATAGGCTTCATTTGCAAGACACTGAAAAAGCAAGCTTCAACTGAGCCAGAAGCTCTCCTCTGATGGCTAATTGTCATAGTGCTGGAAAATGCCATGGAGACTGTTGGGCAAGAAAAGTTATCAACAGTCCTGCCTAGCAGTGTGAGTTATAAACCTGTCCAGCTATCCAAGTTGTGGTCATTAGCTCACAGTGCTACAGAGGGAACATTATGGAGATAACCAACTGCTCTCAGATTGGATTGAGGTCCACTTCATGAGAGGACATCCATGCTTGGTAATGAAAACCTAATTAAAACCCACAGTTTGGAAGGTCATAGGTCCTCCCTTGGAGAAGGGGAACCTACTAGCATTGTTTGGCTTCATGGATATGTTGTATCTATACAATTGCTCTATCAATATATATGCATACTTTGATAGATTAGTTTGGCTCTCACTTTGGGTTCAGATCTTTTCGCAGATTATGGTGAGTAATGAGGAGACTTAAAATTTATCAAAGTGCTTAGAATAAGTGACTGCTGAGTGCTCAGCACTGAATATGTCTCTCATGCCCTCCAAGGCTCAGGGAACATTGCAGAAGAAGCAGTGCTAAGGATCTGAAAACCAAAGAATGGCAAGGAGTTCTTTGTAGTGTTGTCTTCTGGATGCAGAGTGCCCATGGCTGTCTTGGTCTTGGGATGTCTGTGATTGCTTGCACAAGTATTGCAAATATTAGGCCCCTCAACTTCTTGCCATAGATAATAGAGGCTGGAAAAAGATATCAGAGCCATGTCTACTGTGCCCCTTTGTAAATGACTGCTGAAATTAATGTCTAACCCTATCTCCACATGGAACCGATGGAGCTTCTCTTCTATTTAATTCCAGCTGTTTGGAGCTGGAATTGAGTCCATAATAAGACTTTTCTCTAAAACCTGACATTACACTTCTCAATTTTGGGTCTCTGGCAAGAGACACTGAAAGGCATTGCTGCTTCCTTGTGAGCTGGCCTGTCTGGTATTCTAACTTTCTGACTCCTTGCAGTTTCACAGCTCAGACCTGAGCTTCCTGTCATTGGCCATCTTGGAAGCTTCAGGTGACATCATCCCACATTGTCAACTTGAATAAAGTCACTGCAAAAAAAAAAAAAAGAGAAAGAAATGGATTTTGCTTCTAATTTTAACTTACTATATTTTTGATTGATTTGTTATTCAGCAAAATATACTAATATAGAGTATAGTGAATTATTACATTTGAATCTAACACAAAAATAAAAAGTACAATATGACTTTCTAAAAATCGTAATTATCAAAGTCCTTATTTTAAAATACATAAGGTCTATGTGATAAAGCAAATATAATTAAGGATATATGCAGTTTAACATTTTCTCATCCAGAAAACTTGTCAGATAATGTAAGAAATACAGAAACAGCTGAGAAACTTTCACAGAGAAGATTGGGTAAATTCAATTAGAGTAACGATAGGAGAACTGAGAATCAAAGACAGCCATTTAAGTCTCTGAGTCAGTTAATAGAATATTAAGTAATATTATGCACTTAAACTCTAAACAAGTATTACACTAGATAGTTTTTCCTTAGTTTAGTGAAACTGAGGAGATTTCTACCTGCATCAAGAGAATATATTGAGATAGCTCATTCAATTAAGTGCCTGAAATGAATTTTTTTTTAATATTTTTTCTTAATATTTTATTGATTCATTTTCAAGGAGAGAGAGAGAGAGAGAGAGAGAGAGAGAGAGAGAGAGAGAGAACGAACCAGGGCCACCACCTTCTGGGTCGGGTCTGGCTTATGTGGGTCCTGGGGAATTGAACCTGGGGCCTTAGGCACTAGAGGCAAGTGCCTTAACCCCTGAGCCATCTCTCCAGCCCCTGAAATGAAATTTAAAGTAGAAATTGTCACAGGCAGCTATTTGTTTCCTCCAAATCAAATTGAACTGAAATTTACTATGCAAGCTAAAGATAATGATAATGTGCAATAAATCTGCATTGTAATAATTCTTGCATTTGTGATTTCAACAGGGACACTCTTTCTGAATAAACTCATGTTGAACTCCTTATGTATAAGAAAATCCAGTTCAAGTGTATTTTCTCAAAACCAGTTGCTCAATTTGCCTATCTACATAATTAACTTTCATAAAGATAAAGGATTTTGCAACATTTTGTATGAAGAAGTTGTTCACAGGAAATCTGATTTCATACTTCAGACATTTCAGATACAACTGCCTTTTAAATTCTACAATAATTTATTTGCTCCTCTCAGAAAAATTTAAACAAAAACCCTAGATACCAAGTATTCTTTATTATGAACACATTTGTATGCTTCCTAAATTTACTACAACCAATTGTAACAATTAAAACAAAAACTGAATAAAAGTTAATTTTAAATTAATTAGCATGATAAAAACCATAAGTGAAGAAAAAAATGTCTAGATGGAAAAATGCGAACCACTTTAAAGACAATTGTGAGGCCATCACCATCTCATCATTTGCTTATTGCTGTTGGTGTGATTGTTTAGAGACGGAACAAGGGAATTTTGAAAACTAGGCAGGACACTTGAGTTTTGCCCAATGTCTTGATTAAGGCACTTCTGCATCTTTATTTCTTCACTAAACAACTCAGGGTGCCAGGCATCAGGAACTCAGAAGCCAAGGTTGCCCAGTGGGACTGACAGGAATCTACCACAACCCCAAATTGATGAGAAAATGATGCAATGCACAAATCTGATTTTGTGGTCTGCTTGGGTCATCTATGATGACAGACTATTCACCACAATTATGATGATAAGTCATAAATAATAGGGCTTTACATCAGTGTCACACAGCTGTGCTACATGACAGCTTATGATGCCAAAGACGTGCTTTCATGTTTTAAATTATTTTTTGCAGTGATAATAAAATAAATACATTATATGCTATTTATTCAAATCCAATGATTAAAAAAATTCAAAAGATATAGTTTATGTTCATAGTGGTTCTTTGCTTATCTAGTAGCTTAAAGAAAGACTAACTGATATATGACATAGTAAGTGGAAAAACATAAGAATCTTGATTGTAAAATGAACAAACTCAATGATGCACAATCCATGGTGGTGTAAATTAATCTAACTGCAGGACCAGAAAGGAGGTGCTTATCAAAAGATTAGAAGTAATGCAAGTCAGGCCAGCACAAAAATTCAAGGGGTGAAGAGGTCTCCCCAGTGGTCACATGGGACATGGTATCAGGAACTCTAGGAATAACCCCCTATATATATAAATATATATATAAATATATATAAATATATAAATGCTTTTACTCAGAAAGAGGATCTAGAGTAAAATTTTTATTTAAAAAAATCTTTAGAAATGCAAGGTATCATTGGAACTATTCACTTTCATTATTTTATAAAGTTTTGATTTTAAAATACCACCTGAGATATTTTGAATAAAACTTATCTGAATCAATTTGACCCAACAAAATTATTATTATTATTATTTTAAATAGTAAGTATGAATTGTAAAAATAGATGAAGGAGAGAGGCCATGGATAATGTGTCAGGGTCCTCCTACCTCTGCAAACAAACACCAGACACATGTGCCATTTTGTTTATCTGGCTAAACGTGGGCACTGGGAAATTGAACCGGCCTGGCAGGGTTTATAGCAAGCATTTTAACCACTGAGCCTTGTCGCCAAATCTCCTAACATATTCATTTTTTGAGAGATTCTCATGACTGTAGTCCGTAGACTTAAAACAAAGGACAATATCTGAATAAAGCTTTATTTAAGAAACATTTGTATTACCAACTACATTGTAGAAGCTGCTTTTTGATAGCAGCATTTTTGATAGAGCCTATTCTATGTTTTCCTCTGTAAGTAGTATTCTTTCTGCACAAACTAAACAGTAGAAATACCACACAACTTTAGAGGATTCTATTTTGATATTTTGATTATCAGAATTTCATCAGGAAATTTAAAAATCTTAAAAACAGCAATATTCTGACATATCACGATTCCAATAGTATATATTAGTTGATATTTTCTGAGGGGTTTGACATAAAACACATGGAGAATTTATCAGTGGTTTGGATAATAAATAAAAATCAATAATCAAAATCAATAATTCTGGTCACATATTTTATTCTAGGATGACAAATACAGAACATTCCTAGCTTGTGTAAAGTAAAATCTTAGATCCATATTCTTGCTAAGTACTTTGAGAAAAGAACATGCATTGTCAAACAATTGTAAATTTGTGTTGCAAGCGAAAAAGTTCATGTCAGTATAAAACTGCCAGTTATATCTTTGTAACATGTTATAACTATGTGCTAAACAAATCATTTGTTTGCAGATAATTTTGGATCATGTATGCAAAAAAATTTATGCTGTTAGGTTTCAGGACAGTGGTCACACTCTGTGGAACAGAGAAATGGTTACAGGATGGAAGAAGACTATATGAAAGTACTTCAAGCTGGCAGGGATGCTCTTTTCTCTAGGGGGCATCTATGTGTCTGGTAGGTGTACTCAGGCTAAAACTAATCATTGATACACAACTTGTTGCTGTGAGAAAAATTCTCTATGGATTCATTTTATTTTTGAATGGGTTGTGAGGTGAAGCACTGCTTACCTTTGGAGACTATTTTTTTTCTAAGCTAGTAAAACAGATATATCCTCGGAAGATAGGGAGCTGTCTCTCTAGAGGGCCTGGGTGATATGCTTACTGAATAGTATAATAAACAACTCTCCAAGGCAAGATTTCAGTACATTCATGAAACTCCTTCAAAAAATATGGGTATTTTAAGATCAGGTCTCTTCATCCTAAATTTCCCCAACCTGTACAGAAGCCATCAGGTCTGTGTTTCATCAGCTCATGGGATTTGACACACAGGAAACATGGAAAATAATCAAAGAATGGTAAAATGTTTTACTGTGAGTAATAATTCATCCCTTGTTTCTTCTGTCAGAGCCTCATGGCTTCTGTCAACAACCATGAATCCACAAGAGGCTAACTCAATATTTTCAGGATAGTGTAAAACCTCTGATACGTATCACATTCATATGCTCTCTCCCTTCCTCCCTCCATCTCTCTCTTCCATATTCACTCCTTATTCACCTCCATATGTTCCCAGCATGACCCAGGTGTACTGCCGAACCCCACAGCAAAGCATCACAGAGGAACCCCTATTTAGTAAAGCCTCTAAAGCTTTGATCCCAAACTTTAGTCCTTTTAATTTGATTTTCTAAGGCATTTAACAATGTGACCCAAACGACATATCTACTAGTATTTAATAAAAGAAATTTAAAATGCTCAGAATAGTCATAATCATTTATAAGTCATAATCCACAAATTTAGACAACTTTATAAATTACAAGAGGACTTCTTGAAAGCACACACACACACAAAACCAAATTACAGCAAACTAAAACATCTCCCAGAAAGGATTACCAAAACTTAACAGTTTGAATTTCAACAACTTAATTACATTTTTTTCTTTTTTTAAATGTATATTTATTGTCCATAATGAGTTACATTATTTAGTGGGCAAACAATGAGTTGTTATCTCGAATTCCCCAATTCCCCCGCCTCCCCCTCCCTGATCAGTTGGATATCCTCCTCCGTGGGCTGTCTGTATTAGTTCTTGTGGCAAGGGATCTTGGATATCCTAGTACTCAGCCCGGTTCTCCTGGCCCAAGTGTGTTGTTACTGAGGGGTGCCATGCCTCTGGACAGTCTCCCCCACCACAGCTCTCACAATCTTTCCGCCCCATCTTCCACTCAGTTCCCTGAGTCGTGGTGGGTGAGTATTAAGGCTGTCTTAATGTTGCGAGTTTAGGGGTCCTTGTGTCTCAAATCCTTGGTTTCTGTCTCATTGGCCTATCCTGTGTTGAGTGAATGGCTGTGGTTATAGGTCCCTTGTTCATCTGTCATTGTCTGCTGGGTTCCCTATGGATCCTCCACGATATGACTGTGGTGGCTCCTCTCTTGCCAGGATCTTGGCCTACAGTAAGTTGGTAGGGTTAGATGGGTCACAGCTCTCTCGTTGCATCCTGAAAAACACAAACACATTTGGCTTATCCTGGTTGGCTGTGGCTATGGATCCCTTGTTCATCCCGACCTTCTCTGCAGGGTTCCATATGGATCCTCCGCAATATGACTGTGGTGGCTCAACTCTTGCCATGATCTCAGATTTTTGCCTGTTGTCAGGTGGTAGGGTTATATGGGCCACAGCTCACTTGCTATATCCTGAAAAATACAAGCACAATCTCTATCAGAGAGTGAGAACAGTATAGGTTAACAAATATACACCATTCTGGATTACCTAGTTTCTATTTTTAGTAGCCTCCCTGTCAGACGTTCGCATAGTGCATCTTTTCTTGGGAGCCCAAGAGTATGGGATCCGGTGCATCTTGCCCTAAATCCCCATTTCCAATCAAGGGTTCCCCCTAACTGAGTGGAATATTTGGCCGAATTTAATGGCTGTTGATTGACTCCCCCAGGCCCAGGCTCCTTCATTGCACAATTGCTCCTTTCTTGGTTTGCTGTTCTCTCCCAGTAGGAACTGTATCCAGCCTATTAATGGCCGCAGACTATGTTTCATGCCAATGGTCTGTTTACTCCAGTAATCACCAATCAGCTTCCCCTGGCAGCTTGTGCAGTGCCCTCCAGCCCTTCACTAACTGCCATCTGGGGGTTGGTTACCATTTCAGAGCTCGCTGGGACTCTGGATGAAGATCAATGGCATTCTGTGGTTTCTTTAGCAACAGGATTTTGTCTCAGGCCTGGGAAGGGTGTTCAAGAGCCTTGACAGAATTCTGTCTTGTTTTTGGAACCTCATGGGTCACTTTGGTCAACAGCTCAGTGAGGGAAGGGACCAGTGACTGGGACCTGGGGCTTTCAGACTGCTCAGTTATTCACAGACTTAAACATTCTCCCCTGCTATTCATGACCCCTCTTGCCAGTTGACGCCCACTATTTACTCTTTAGGTTACAGTATGCAGGGGAGGATTTTATGTTTTTGAACCTAATTTGGATTGGCCTCCTGCTTAAGCCATTCCCCTCCCCCCTTCCCTTACCCCTCATTCCTAACATCTCACTTCTTTCTATAAGTTTGCATAAAGAAAACATTTATCCTGATTAAGGTCCGCATATGAGGAAGAGTATGCGGCGTTCAAATCTCTGTTCTTTTGCGTGTTCGCTTAGTAAGATCTGCTCAAAGTCAGACCATTTTTTCCTGAATTTCGATATATCATTTTTCCTTTCAGCTGAGTAGAGTTCCATCGTATAAATATACCACAGTTTCACTGTCCATTCCTCCATAGATGGGCATTTGGGCTGATTCCAGTTCTTGGCTATTATGAATTGAGCTGCTATAAATATAGTTGTACAAAATTTTCTGCATCGAGATGTGGCGTCTTGCAGGTAGATGCCTATTAGAGGGATAGCTGGGTCCATTGGTAGTTCTATGTCCATTTTGTCTAGAAGTCTGTGCAACCTTAATTACATTTTTGGGGTGAGTTTATATTTAGAATTGTATCTCTTTTGTAATACAAAATTTTGATTACATTTTCATGTGACAAACTGCCCTGGAATATTTACCACTCTATTCCACATTTTTTTTATCTTCCCCTTTAAGTTACTGTCATTTAATCGTTCCTTCATTACATGTGTTTTTGATAATTTTCATGAAAGGGAACAAACTATAGAAAGGCTTACTATGGATAAATCTAGTATTTAGGGAGTAATCTTTTGGTAGAAGATATGTATCATTTGGAAAATGAAATACAATATTTGTGCACATTTTATGTACTGGGGCAATTGAACTCATACCATGCTAAATTATTAATTTATTGTGAATTACTTACATGTGCTAATACTGTTATTAAGATGAATGAGGAAATGAAATAAAGATAGCTTAATTTAAATTTTCATAATAATCTAAGGAAGTGGCCATAACTTAGATCTCATTAAACAGTGCACCTTCATAGGCAAGCTTATCTAAAAGGAGAATGGTTGTTTTCCGTTTTTATATTTCAGCAACACATCAATATGTTACAGGACAAACATTTCTATCCATGGTCATTTCTACTGTTTAAATGAAAATTTGTTTAAAAATATTTATTCATTTATGAAGGTGGTGTAGAAAAAAATATATATAGAGAGAGAATGGGTATGTGAAGGCCTCCTGCCACTGCAAAGGAACTTTGTGCACCTGGTTTTATGTGGGTTGGATGCTGGGGAGAGGATCCCAATTCACAGGTTTTGCAAGCAAGCACCTTTAACCATTGAGCCATCTTTCCATTCCCCTTACCGAAGAGATCAGGCGCATTCAGAGTGGTAGGGCCATAGACTCCATTCCCCTTACAATGTGGTCTTTTAATGAAAACTGATTTTAATGAAAATTGTGTTGAACGTCATTCACTAAAAATGAAATTGAGGAATTAACAAAACTTAACAGAATATGATAGAAAATTAATACATCATCACTGCTAAACAGTGCATAGTGTATCATTTTCTGGAAAGCTGGACCAATGGCTCAATTCACTGTAAAGATGCTTTGAACTTCAACAAACAAAGCTGTAAACATGGCCTAACAAAGCACATTATCTATGGATGGTAAAAATGTATTCTGCATGAAATATTTTGTACAGGACCCTGTGGAATTCTTTCAGCTACACATCTAGGCTTTTCATAACTAGGGCTGCCCTCCTGGGATATTCGCAGAGCTTTTAGCTCTGATAGAAGAGAACAGAAGAGAGGAGGATATTGAGCCTGATTGGTTCTCCACTCCAGGGACACAGGCTTGTGAGTTGCTCTGTGGGATTTTCACAACAAACAAAATGCAGGGTTTTGAAATGTAAGTTTAAAAAAAAAGCTTGAATTTAAGGCAAGATTGATTTTCATTTTATATTGTATAGTTCTTAAATCAGCAGCCTTACCTCCCTTGTCCTCCACATCAAATAAGGTACGTTCATAAAAAAGACAGATTTCTCATCCTTCTCATGTATTCAAACTTATGGTGTCTTGATTAAATTGTTAAATATCATTTGACTCAAGAAAGTTAAGCTATGAAATTAAGAAAACAGTGATAATAAAATTGTTTTAAACCACTTTACTAAATAGTAGTATTTTCCCCTCATAGGAACTGAATTTGCATAAGAATGATCAAGAAGTTGCATGGAAATCAAAAATTTAATGGAATAACATAAAGATAGCAAATGGGCTTTGCAGAAGAAAAGAAACACTTGGTTAAACTCTCTGTTGTTTTCAATCATGGTCTTGAATGTCTAGGCAAGGGCTCTACTCTGAAGTGATGCTATTCCCAGCACTCTTCATACTTCTTGAGATGGTTGGCTTCACCTTTGACTCACACTGTAGCCTAGGCAGGCTTTGTACCTATCACCAACTCTGCTCAATGAGTGGACTAGCAGAAGTGCAGGACTTATTCCCCTGGCCTAGAGCATGATCGATTTTTGCAAAACAATGTGTATTTAGCCACCCTAAATAAAGAACGTGTGCCATTT
Organism: Zapus hudsonius; assembly: GCA_004024765.1. NCBI lineage: Eukaryota > Metazoa > Chordata > Mammalia > Rodentia > Dipodidae > Zapus > Zapus hudsonius. The sequence continues at coordinate 11,388 of PVHP010004757.1, read as the reverse complement.
CTTGATGGATATTTTTTCCACAATAAAGTATTTTTTCAAATAACTTATTCTCTAATAAGTATAGATTATTTATAACCAAATATATAATTCTTTATAATTTATAATTTTTTTCAATTATTACTTATTTTATAATGTGCACTCATACATTAATACTAAATCTTGACCAAATTATTGAGTTATATTGTTACTGTAACTATTATATTACTGTAAAAATGGTACCATTAACATTTGAAAATGTTCAGAGCACCAAAACTTGTTCATATTGATTGGAAAGTAATAAATATTGGAATTAAATCAACTGGTGGTTGTTTCTTTTCTCAACAATTTGATGTGCATTGTTTTGTAGGCTTTGTCCCCAAAATATAGGTAATATGTTATTTCCTGTTTTACTCTGGCATCTAATCCTCACACAGATCTGGCAACTCACCATTCTATTCTCTAGACTTGGACATGATTTTAATCCTTGGAACAAATAGGAAGATTATTTTTGAAAATTGAGAATGTTTTTTTATTATTATTTCTATGAATGTGTATGCAGGGGCATATATATATACATACATA
>PVHP010004757.1:0-10727 GCA_004024765.1 Zapus hudsonius | reverse complement strand
CTAACTTGCCCAGCACTGGGATTGCAAACTCCATCAACCATACCTGGTTTTTATTTATGTGTTTCCCGGGATCAAGCTTCTTGTTTACATAGCAAGCACTCTATCAATCACCTATATTCCTTACTAGTGCAGTTATTATTGTTAAAATAATGCCCTTTCATTTCTCTTTGGAGTTTCTAAAGTAAAACATGTGATACTCTGACGAAAAAAAATCAAAACAGAAAATAAGTCAAATGTTTATAATCTCACGTAGTTCAGCAAAGAATTAATAATATTAAGTACATTGTTGATAAATCAAGTTATAAATATAAAGGAACAAGTTGCACTGAGGGAAATTTGTAACTGAATCATTAGCTAGAATTATTTCAGTCAGACATACACTATAACTATGTGAGGTGCGGATCATGAGAAATATTAAATATAAATTTGGGGCAGTGAAATAGTAGCTGACTAATGAGGAATTTGTCACACTATTTGGGGGTAGAGAATTGCTACATATACTCATTTTTTCCCATTGACATTTCCTTATCAAACATCACAAAACAACACTTTGATGGCTTCCCCTTCACTGAATCTGCATATTAATGGCAAAGACCTGGTTCATTTTGTTCACAGGCAATCAAGATGTACAGAAAATATAAGAATGTAAGGCTCGCTAATACACCCTTCACTCATATAAGGTAGCAAATAAATTACACAGAGCAAGGTAGTGTTAAGACTGAAATAAAGCAATGGAAGTCTCTTTGTAGTCATGATGTTCTGAGATAAACTGAGACTGAGAATATTTGAGTAACAACAGACCTAGCTGCTACAATTCCATAGCATAGATTGAATGGACAGAATGTTTGATATTAGAACTCATCCTCCAAAATCTCTTTGGTATGTTTTGATAGTGAACAGCAAATACCAATGTTTCAGTTTGGGTTAGGTACATGAATGATATGAATCAAAGCACAAGCTTCCCAAACCAGTTTTGTTCATTTACATGAAGTGACCTATTGGTGAGGTTCAACAAACATCAGAGTTATCCAGCCAGCCATGTGTATGTAGACAATTTTACCTGAGATCCATTTTCCATGGAACAAGCAAGAGGAACTTCCCGAAGTATGTGACTTTTGGTGAATAATATGGTCATGGTTATGAATAGTGTCCCTCAGTGAAGGAACACAAGCTGGCCCAGATTCTTCCACAGCAGAGATATTCAAGATGTATACCCTTCATCAGGAAAATAGTCCAACTACAGAGGACAAGGGACAAGGAGATGTGACAAAGATGACAGCTTTTATTTAGAACACCAGCAATGTGATTGAATAGGATCACTGATATACTTTCTCTCTAATGGCATCTTAAAAACAGTTGGATGAGTTCATGGACATCATCAGTGTGAACAAAAGTAAAATCACTGAAACTTATATGTGTTATTCTAAACATTTAATTGAAACAGTTTTCCTTCAAGTTAATGTTATGCCAAAATAACAAATGCCTTAGAGATGATTTTATAATACAAACAGCTGTAGGCTGAAAGCCATGATAAAAATAAATTGTTCTGTACATTGAATTCCTTGAAGGAGGATAGCTAGGAAAAAAACTAGCAGTATTTATATTTCTGTTAACTTTAATGAATTTGTAGGTTTAAATTTTCAATTGTGAGCTACATCAGTATCAGCAAAGAAAGCTATGCATACTGCTAATTAAATACTACTATCAATAATTAATCAGTTTTCATGTTCAAGGTTATTGAACTGGGAAAAATACATTCATTGCACAGTTTGGTGGAAAGTCCATGCAGGGATAGAACAATGCTGTGTTCATATGAACTCCTAAGTATATGTTTAATTGCACACTTATACCATCCTTTTAAAACCAGGAGTCAGTGGGTAGCTGCTGCGGAGAGGTTTTCCCAACTGCTGAAGCTGCCTGAAGGAGCAGGGCATCCTGTCACACATGAAGCTGCCACTGGGAGACCAGAGCATGTCCTTGGTTAAAGTTACATTGACTGTGGCAAAAACATTTCAAGGTTTTTTTTTTTTATCCTCTTCATCCTAGATGCTACTTCTATGAGATTTGAAGCTCTTAAAAACCATGAATCGAAGACTTGTGATTACTGAGGATAACAGAAATAGTGCAAATATTGAAGGCCAGATTTATCACTTATAATTTAGTCTTCTTTTTGTTGTTGATATCTTTATTGTCGATAATTAGGTACATTGTATGAGCAAATATTATGATGGTACCCACATTTCCCTCCTCCCTGACCCCAATCCATTGGGGGCCCTCTTCCGTGGGTTCACTGGATCAGTCCATGGTGTAGGGGGTTATGAACTGCACCAGAGGTAGCCAGGTGCCCCCCTTTGTGTGTTGTTGCTGAGGGGGCAATGACTTTGGATATTCTCCCCCACCATGGCTCATATAATCTTTCTGCCCCCTCTTTTGCCCAGTTTCCTGAGTCATGGTCAGTGAGTTTTAAGTCTGCTTTATTGTTAAGATCTTAAGTGTCTCTGGACTTCTGCTTGGGGTTGTGTTGGATATTGTTGGTGTCTGTCTCATTGACCTATCTTAGGTTATCTGACTTGTTGTGGTGATAGGTCTCTTGTTTATCACACCCCTTTCTCATAGGTTTCATTTGGGGCCTACAATATAGGCCCAGGGTGGTTCATCTCCTGCCATGTCAGCCATCATCCGATGGCTTGTTGGCTTAATTGGGTTGACCATAGCTCTCTTACTACCTTCTGAAAACTACAAACAAAACCTCTATTGGAGAGTGAGATCAGTATAGGTTGAATGAGACACACATTGATAATGTGGCAAGATTCTATTGGGGGTAGCCTCTCTGTATTTCTACATAGTGAAATTTCCCCTTGGAGTCCCAGTTTTTGGTCCCCATACGATTTTGTCCTTAATCCCAATTCCAGTTAAGTGTTCTTTGTCACTGAGTGGATCTCTTGGCCAATTTGAAAGCCGTTGATAACCTCCCTAGGTTTTGGTGCCACTATTGCACATGTAATCACTGCTTAACTCGCTGATCTCTACCATAAAGCAGTGTGTTCAGCATTCTCATGATGTCACTCTGAATTATATATCATTATTCTCTGCTTTCTCCAAATATAATTGACCATATTCCTCTGGCAGGTCATGTAGCACCTACCAGCACTGCATAAGCTAACATCTGAAAGCTGCTTACTATTCTGTATCTCACAGGGTCTTTTGGTGTTGTGTGATGACTTTCTGTGATTTCTTCAGCAATAGGATTTTACCTTTGGCCTGGGGTGGGTATTCAAGAGGTTTGACAAAATCCTGTCTTGTATTGGGGACCTTATGGGTCTGTTTGATCGACAGCTCAGTGTGGGAAGTAACCATTGACTGGGACAGGGAGTTGGAGGCCTGATCAATTTTTCATGGGGTTAGGCTTCCTCCCTTTCTGATCGTGGCACCTCTTAATAGGTGATGTCCACAGCTTCCTTGAGAGCTTACTGTATGTATGTAAGGATTTTATGGTATTGGCTCATTATTGTTTTAGCTTATTTTGTAAGTCCCCTCAACCTCCCATTCTTCCCCCACTAATTCCTTCCATCCCCTTTTATACTCTCTCAATTCACCTGTCAGGTTTTCTTAGAGTTTAAGATTAACATGGTTAGGAACTGCATATGAGGGAAAATATGCGGTGTTTAGCTCTCTGTTCTTGTGTGAAATTGCTAAATATGATCTGTTCCAAGTCCATCAACTTTTCTTTAAATTTCATTATATATATATTTTTTTCTTTCAACTGAATAGAATTTCAATGTGTAAATGCACCACAACTTTCATATCTATTCATCCAAAGATGGGTATTTGGGTTGATTCCAATTCTTAGCTATTATGAATTGATCTGTAATACACATGATTGAGAAAATGTCTTTCTGCTGAGGCATGAAATCTTGAGGATAGATGTCCAGTAGAAGGATAGCTGGGCCCATTGGTAGCTCTATATCCATCCTATTCTGGAATCTCCACACTGCTTTTCATAGTGGTTGTACAAATTTGCAGTCATATACAAAGTATGTTAGCCCTTCCATTTCCATTTTGAAGATTCAAAACAATCTGTAAACATATTGACTTTAAAAAATTCTGAGGAAGGAATATCTAAACCAAAATAACCCCCCATGATAGAGTTTTCTTTCCTTCTTTTCTTTCTTTCTTTCTTTCTTTCTTTCTTTCTTTCTTTCTTTCTTTCTTTCTTTCTTTCTTTCTTTCTTTCTTTCTTTCTTTCTTTCTTTCTTTCTTTCTTTCAAGATCTAACAGCTCACTCTTTCTTCAGTCTACACAATGCCACTTCATTACCCATTAGCAGGTAAAGGAAGAAATCAGACTGACAGGGGACAAGGAGGGAGAGCTATTCACTCTTAGGACTTTCCTAATTTTTGGAGTGTGTGTGTGGAGGGGAGGCACACATATTTTTGGGTGTGTGTTCTCAAGTGTTCATTTGGAGTCAGGAGTTGCAGTCCAGTGTTTTCCCAATGTTCTTCACTCAGTTTCTCGAGGTAGGGTCTCTACCTAGAACCTAGAGCTCCTTGACTCGGCTCATGAAGTTAGCCAGCTTGCTCTAGGGTTTCCATGTCTCCACCTCCTGATTACTAGAGTTATTGGCAGTCCAACAACCTGCCTGACATTTATAACGGGGCTAAGGGTCCAAACTCAGGTTCTTACTGTAGGTCACCATGCCTGGCTGGTATTGTTTTATTTGTTTTAAAATATATTGCTAAACATAGATTGTAGGGATTTCACTAAAGCCCTCTATGTCCCCAGATCAATAAATCTGTTTTTTTTTCTTTTGTGGTGTGTGTGTGTGTGTTTGTGTGTGTGTCTGTGTCTGTGTGTGTGTGTGTGTGTGTCTGTGTCTCTGTGTGTGTTGCATTCCTGTGTATGTCAGACAGTGTGTGCCCTATGTGTATATTGTGCAGAGAACTGAAGAGGACATCGGGTGTCCTCTCTCACAATTTCTCCTAATTTTCTTAAGACAGGGTCTGTCAATGAAATTGGATTCCACCCCCCCCAATCCAATCCCTACTACAATGCAAGATCCTCTTGGTCATTTCCCAGAGAGCATCTGATAGGATGAACACAATTACCTTGTGACATGGAGTGGAGTAAACCTTTCACAAGTGGTTGGAAATTGTTAATGAATGGATATTCATGCATCAAATTACACTCACTGGGGGCTAAGTAAATCAGGTGAGTTATCAGAGCACCAGATTAAGTATCATAATGAAAGGTCCACTCTTCAACTCCAAACATCCCATGTCCTTACTTAAAGGACGGAGAGGGAATGGAATATTGCCTTCACTCCAGTACAGTCACCACTATGAGATACAGTATGAGGCAGAGCCCCATAGTCCAGCAAAAGCCAATGACTAAAAAAAAAAGCCAATGACTAAAGCTCCCAGACCTGCATTAGCAATGGAAGCAAGGAGAATTTCTCCATCCCTCTTCTCTAATCTTGTACAACATCATGGAGAAAGGCCCCAACCATGCTTTGCTTAGAACTCAGTACTGAATTTTCCTAGAGAGAGCCAACACCAGAAGTCAACAGTGCCTTCCCAACAGGCAGCGCCCATGGTAGAGTCCCTGGACTTGTCTAGCATCCACGGGAGATGTAAGAAAGTTTGTAAAGATTTGCACATCAATTGACATCAACTATGGCCACCGCAGGAGGTTTGGAACAGACAAAGATATAGGTAATGCAGACCAGCATAGGTTTGGTTCCTAGTCTTTGTGGGCAGATTTCAGTTAGCTGTTGGTTTCAGGTGTGCCCTGTTCCCTGGTATTGTTGAGGCTTCAGTTCACTACTCCTCTTCCTACCCAATAAGGGCAGTATGAGGAGTCATGTTAATGCCGGGGAAGAGGAAAATGATGGGTGTAGGACATTACCATAGACAACGAACTTGGATTGCCAGGAGGAGGCCTGGCACCATTCAGACTGTGCCCTGGGCACGTGGGCTGCTCTGGTGTAATGACCCTTTCATAAGGACTTGACACCCCTTTGGGTGATCTCCCAGACATTCATTCGGAGCTCTATTCTGTCTCTTTTAGATGGCAATTGACTCATCACTCTACAGACCTTATTGAAAACAAATTTAGCATTACCTAGGATAGCGTGTAATTTTCCTTTCATTAAGGAGAAAAGACAATTAAGCGGAAGCTTGTTCTGTTTAGCAATATTTGTACATGAATACACCAGTGAAAATACTGACTAAAGTTTCCTAGGGTCCTGTATGATGATGCTACAGTTTCTCAGATTATTTTTATCATAATTTTCTGCTGCTGGATGTCATACCCGGCAGTCATTATGTGAGAAGAAACTGAGTTTGGTGTGGAATAATATAAAAATTGCATGAACATGAGGATATTGTAACATACCTACTCTAGTGAGGCAGGAAGGAAAAGAACAGTATGCACTTTCATGAGCAACAACAAGAGTGTACAGAACATTAGAATAATGATCTGACCAAGCAGTAAAACAGGAAAAAGGCTTTCACAGAGGCCTTTATTTAGGATTTTGGGATGAAGATGCCCACTGCTGAAGTCCCCATCTAAATGTGGAGTAACTTGGTGAAATGTCTGCCAACAGAAACCTGCTACTGTTTTGAGACTTGACTCCTCAGTCAGTCCAGTCTTGGAGGGGCTTTAAACTGTGGAAAGACCCATGATGGCAGCAGAATCCACATTGAGGAGCCAACGGACTTGTGTCCACCCTGAACACCTAGAACGTTTGCCTTGACTGTTGGCAGTGAGCTTTTTTCAAACACTAAGTCCTAGAATTTATTCATGTTTATAACAAAAATACATTTAGATATAACAAAAAGAGATCGTTCTGTGACATCTTTGTTAGTGAAGCCTGTGAGAGAAAACATTCAATATTTGCCAGTAATCATTTCCAGTCTCCTTGGTAGAGTTGGGTTGTTCATGGTTCTTGCACCTTCTGAAAAATAAAAACAGATTCTTCAAAGGAAAGTGAGATCATCATAAGTAAAATGGGATAGGCATTGTTAATTTGGTGAGATTATATCTGGCCTATAGCCTCTTTTTAGGTCCCTGGTTATTGGAGGCTTCCTCTTGTCCTGGTTCTTGGTCTCCATAGGAATTTGGTGTGGATTCCAATTCCAGCTAAGGAGTCCTTGCTACTGAGAGGATCTCTTAGCCAATCAGAGTGCCCTCAATTATTTCCTGCTTAGGTTGAGTGCCTCTCATGGGTGTGTAAATCTTGTCATGCTGGTCATTAAACCAGCTCTGACATTAGCAAACTCAGTTCACTCTCATGAAGTTAAAAATCATAAATTCTGCTTTTAGGGGTTTTCTTGCGTGTGTGTGTGTGTGTGTGTGTGTGTGTGTGTGTGTGTGTGTGTGTGTGTAGTGCTTGAAAATACCCAATTAATAACAGCTAAATGAGAAACCAAATTCAAGTTTGATTGTGGCATTTGAAGCTCAAGTTCAAAATTTAAATCATATCATTTGAAATGAACCATATGCACCTGATCTTATTGAACTGTGACTAACTTGTAGAGTGTATTTTTTTCAGCAGAGTTGATAATATCTTTAATTATTGGAACATAAAAATCATGACCTAAAATGTAGAAGCAAAACAATGATTAGCTACCAACATAGTATTTAATAACAATTTCATTGAAATGTAGGGCAATTAGTCACAAAGAAAGATAACTGCTTTACAAATGACTTTGATATAAAAAATAAGCCAGAAATGAACACTCAAATTTTCAGATGAAAATTATTTTACAAACTCAAATTCAGTCTCTCAGTGTTTTTTTAATTCTTCAGAAAAAAATTATAGTTCAAGATACAATTACTTGTGTGATTGTAGATGTTCTGGAAAAAATGTGAATTGTAAGTAATTTATCTGAAATGTAGTGCATACAAAAGGTCATATATCCAGAGGGGAAAATATTGTTACATGACTTTCAACAACATATCAATGCACTTACTTACATCCCTCTCTTCAGTGACTGATACCAAAATTTGCAGTTTAGCTCAATCACAAAAGGCATTTTTAAGATGATATACATAAAAATGTGGTAGGCAATCATTAGGGTCTGCAAATTAAAAATGATTTTGATTATAGCAGACATTAACATTGAAACCCATGGGCAAAATATTTTAACTTCCAAAATTAACTTAATTTCCTTATGGAAACTCTTGAATTAAACAAAGTAAAATAATAGGAATGTGTTTTCACTTTCATCACACAGCACGTCCAGAGTAGACATTTTAACATGACCCCTCAAGCCATACAAGATTCACTAATTGGTAATTTCTGGAAAACATTTGTCTAGCATAGATATTAGGGATGGAACATGTAAAAATAAGATTTATAGAAAAGAAATTTCATGTTGTATGGTGTTATTGGATACATCAAACTTTGCAGATAAAAATAATATTAATTCATAATACTCCAGAATTCAAAACAGAGCCATTTGTCCACTTCCAGACTTTCTCCGATGTGTAAGTTAGTCCAATCCAAAATAAATTTTCTTTAATCTTTTTCAAATTCTGTATGTATATCTATAACCCAAATAGAAGGAGGTGCTTAATACTGAATGCTTTTATTCATGATTTAGATTGTTCCACCTCTAAAATCTATCTCAAGTATCACCCACATGAAGCCATTCCTAAGTCCTTATCAGAGTTAATTCTTCCCTCTGGAAATTTCTCTCTAGTTCCATTTCTTATACACGTTATATTGTTAGTGGCCCATGTATCTCATAGGTCCCTCAGATTATGAGTTTCCTGAAGTCAAAACCTCTACCATCACTGCATAGACAACCTAAGGTTAAAGTCCAGAGGTTTTTTTTTTGTTTGTTTGTTTTTTATATCTCTCATCTCTTTGTCTCTACTTGAAAATAGAATGGAAATAATTTTTTAAAGTAAGACCCTAGGGGCACACCATCATAAGCAGATTAATACCTTGATAATGGGAGTGGGTCTGCTTGACATTGCACCCTGTCCATAAGCCACTTTCTACCACATCACGATGCGGCAAGCAGACCACGGACAGATGCTGGCAGTTTGGTGTTGAACTTCACTTCAGCACTGTGAGATATGATTTCGTTTCTCCGCCAATATTATGTTATTCAGTAAACACAATAATGGATGAAGAGAAGACCACAACTCTTCCTACAATTAAATAGGCCTTCCCATTTTAATTTTCTCTTTACTTTTTCTACTATACTTTTTTACTTTCTTTCTATGGCTCACACACAGAGTTGAGCAATAAAATGAAATCTTGCACACAAAAAAATAATATTAATTCTATATGCTGTTTTTCTCAATATCACTTGGTTGGGTAAATTTTATGTTCACAGCGAAATAAGGGAGAGACTACAAACAAACTTAAAGATTATTCGGAGAGCCATGGTGGGGGGAATATCCAGAGTCATTGTTCTCTTTAGCAACAACATCAAAGAAAAATCATCTAGCTACCTCTTGTACAACTCATAACCCCTTCTCCATAGACTATACCCACCAAGAAGGGCTCCCAGTCGGTTGGGGAAAGGGAGGAGGGAAATGGGGATACCACCACAAGATTTGCTCATACAATATATCTAATTATTGACTATAAAAATGACAAAATTATTATTTTTGATAAAATTAAGTATAAGAATCCTATACATTGTCAATTTTAGTGCTCATGTTTTAATACAATATGTAATACAAAATACACATTGTCATAATAGTATACAAGTACAGAAACTTCTTTAATGGCTCTTTAATGGCATGTTATAAGCATCATTTTATGTATCATAGGTGTTTTCCATTAATTTCTCAATTTATTTCAATACAAGTTCTAGGTTCTGTAAATAGCATTTTCCTTTAGAATGTAGTTTAGAGCATGAAACTTCATCTGCTTATTAAAGAAATTATAAATGTGTGCTGTGTCTCAAGGTATATGTATGACTCTTAAAGACTTAAATTTCTTTAAATTATATGTTTCACTAATTTATAATTTTAATTCACAAACCAACTTCCTTTAAAAAGATTCCTTCAGTTATACTCTTATACTCATTTCCCTATTCTTTTCTAATGCTGTCCTCAAGAAGTTATGCATTTGACTGAACTAGGTTATTAGTTGCTTTTTCATTATAATAGAAAACACTAAGAATGAGGCCTAAATAGATGACTCAGTGGTTCAAGGTGTTTGTTTGCAAAACCTGCTGTTACTAGTTTGTTTCCCCAGGACCCTCATAAAGCCAGAAACCCAAAGTGGCATATGCATTGGAGTTTGTGTGCAGTTGTAAGAGACTGACATACCTATCACACCCATTCATTCCTGTTTACCTCTCTTTCTCTCTCTGTTTATTTCTCAAGTAGATAAAATAATTTTTTTTAATATATATTTATTGTCCATAATGAGTTACATTATTTAGTGGGCAAACCATGCGTTGTTATCCCGAATTCCCCAATTCCCCCCCTCCCCATCCCTGATCAGTTGTATATCCTCCACCGTGGCCTGTCTGTATTAGTCCTTGTGGCAAGGGATCCTGTCATATTGTGGAGGATCCATATGGAACCCTGCAGAGAAGGACGGGATGAACAAGGGACCTATAGCCACAGCCACTCAACCAACCCAGGATAAGCCTAATGTGTTTGTGTTTTTCAGGATACAACGAGAGAGATGTGGCCCATCTAACCTTACCAACCAACCTTAGGCCGATGGATGAGATCCTGACAAGAGAGGAGCC
>PVHP010004756.1:31456-69446 GCA_004024765.1 Zapus hudsonius | reverse complement strand
AAATTATTATTTAAATCTTAGAGGTTAGAGTTTTTTTAAAGATCTATGTTAAGTCTTCTTCAATTTAGTCTCTACAGGAGATTGGAGAAAGCAGGTTAAACAACTACCTAAATCTTCCAATAGTTTCTAATAGCCAAAATTTTAATATATGTATTTTGTGAGACACTTGCATTCAGTCCATTATAAGATAGTTCAAGCATCTATTTGAAAATTTTTCCAAAACATGAGATTTGCAATACTTATCTTTTTTATATTAAGACGAAAACAAAACTGAATAATGAGTGTCAGGCAAATCTCAACAATATAAATCCCATCAGTTTCTACACAGTAGCTTTAAAATATCATCTCGTTTCGATTATGAAAAAGTTCTTTATTGGGCTTCCAAGATTCTACTTCAGGAGTCAGCAAACATTTACTCTGAATGGCCATATGGTAAATATTTTAAGCTTTGTCAGCCATACGTGTCAAACAGTTCTTGCTTGAAATAAGTCTGTCATGAAAACGGCCATAGGTGCTATGTAAATGGTTCTGTTCCAATTAAATCTTATATTTAAATATTCAAATTCGCTTCACATATTTTAAATATGTCATAAGATATGCTTCTCTTTTTGGTTTTCCCTATTATTTTCAATAATAGGCAACATTCTTATCTCATGCACCTTATAGAAAAGCTTTTTCTAATCTCCCCAAATTGAAATTAGGTCTCATTATTCTTCCACATCACCTTGTACTTTTCCTTCATCATCCTTATATGAATGGATAATTTTATATTGTTTATGTAATTATTAAAGAATATCCTACCATTAGTCTGAAAGCTGAGGAAGGGCAGGATTTCTGGGAACTATATTCAGTATAATGCAGTGTTAAACACTTTTCCTGTGCTCAAAGGAACACTGAATGATTCAAGCAAATGCTTTGAGGGATTTTTTTCAGATTCTTATCTCTGAAGTTATTGTAAGAAAAGATTTCTTGACAAATGCCTTATCCAAGAATGCACAAGAATCAAAAGAACACAGATTTCTTTTTTAACAATATCATTTATTTTTATTGGCATACAAAGAAGTAGAATTTGTTATGTTTCATTTTAAACATAATCTCTGTTTTATTTCCACTTTTCTCTTCCCACCTTTCTGTCCCTCCATAACCTACCTTCCACTGTCTTACTACATGTTTCTTTTGAGAACACAGATTTCAAAAAGAAAAAAAAAAGTTTAAAAAAATTGAGAACCAAACCATTTGATCAATTAAAAGTTCACTGCCCTGGTCCTCCATGCTACAACATTCATCCTCTTGCCTCATTTGGCTCTTTGGTAGAGGTTCACATACTGAAATTACAGTTAAATCCCACACTCTAAGGGGCTTCATAAAGTCACCCCATCATAAGCAAAAGTCACCCCATCATAAGCAAAAGTCACCCCATCATAAGCACTATGTTTGAAAATGTAGGACCAGAGAAGTCCAGTCACATTTTCATCATTAGCGTTCGCACCAGAAATGAGCTCAGCTCCAGTTTGAACATGACTATAAATTCTAGACACATAGCCACTCACTCAGAGCATTGTCCCCCTGGTCCTTCCTTCTGTCATGATTTTCCTTTGGGAAAAGTTGTTCAAGTTCCTCAGGGTGGGAATAGGAATGGTACACAAGCATGCTAGACTTTCTCATTTATGTTACAAAAACCAAAGCCACAAATATTCCCCATCCCACTTCTTTATGAAGAATGCATACATTTCATTGCATAAAAATAAAGAAAATTGTAGCACACCAAACCATCTTGGCCTGGCAAATCCAGAAATTAATGTTTCAGACGAGAGGTTTCGATTTCCTTATCTGTGTAATTTTTAGTTACATCTCATTTATAACTGCAGACAGATAAAGAAGTCTACCAAGTTAGCAAGCCATTTGGGACAAAAAGCATAACTTAGCCTTTTTTTAAAGTGTGAATTTTGATTGTCAACTTGTTCCAAGAAGATATCATGTTGAATATTATTATCACTTAGGAAATTACTTAATTGCATTTCCTAATCCTTAGAGATATTTCCCAAACATGAGATGAAGATATTGCCTTTGTTTGTCACAGAAGATATTTTTGTTTGTTTAGTGGTAAGAAAAGAAGCCAGCCGGTTGTGGTGGCACACGCCGGTAGGATATCTCTGAAGAAAGGAAGCCATCCAGGATTTTTATATGCTCATAATTGCATGCGTGTTGGTAGGCCCGTGTCCTAGCCTGAACTGAGACAGAAGTGATGTCTCCATATGGATATAAATGTCTGTGCTGAATGTCTGGTTGAGCGTTGCTCTCTGGGGATGCAGATGTCAGGTGTATGTGGGAAATGGCAAGTGGATAAGATAGAGGAGACAGGAAAGGTTTTATTAGGTGATAGAATATCCATGAGGCATTTGCCACATGGTGAAGAATCAAAGAGAGGGGAAGGTGGAAGGAGGAAACTAATTCAAATGGGAGAAATGCATAGTCCAAGTATGATTCTTTCAGTAATCAGAATGCAAAACTAAGTCTCAATAACACATGTTTTTAACTTAACTATGTTTATATGGAAGCTGTACTTGTATCAATTTCAGTAAACACATATTAAATATGTAAATGAAGTGAAGACAAATGGTTTTACAAAACAACAATTGTAAAATACTGAACATGTTATTTAATATATAGACTTCGGTTTGAAACCTAGGATGACTTAGTCCATCATACCACATTACCTGCTCCAATGCAGATGAGTCAATGTAAATATGATATTATAGTTTCAACTAATAAGAAAAATCCGTAAAATATACAGGGAATATATCTTGCCCAAAGTTTTGTGACTTATTTTTTTAATATTTTATTTATTCATTTTCAAGGAGAGAGAGAGAGAACAAGAGCACAAGGGCCACCACCTTGTGGGTCTAGCTTATGTGGGTCCTGGGGAATTGAACCAGGGGCCTTAGGCACTGGAGGCAAGTGCCTTAGCCACTGAGCCATCTCTCCAGCCCATTGTACCTTATTAAAAACAGAGTAGTGTTTCAACTCCAGGTTGAATGTGACTTTGTATTGTGAAATGGAATTGCTCAATATACTAGTTGCAAGCCTACCACATTGGTAATATAGTGTCTAACTATACTCAGATCCAGCAAGGAGATTAGGTTAGATTGTTACAATGTTGTAAGATCAGGAGCTTTATATAGTCACAGCTGTATCTCTTGAGAAGGTGAAGTTCTTGTCTCAGTTATCAGCAATCTGCTTCATAATATCTTTTAGTGATACCCTGGAGAAATCTGTGTATCTTTATGGGATGCATAAGACTTGGGATTCTTATATAGACCAGCTCCAGGCACCCAGAAGCACATATGAGGCAGTGCTGAGAACTTCTAGAAGTAATGGATAAACTGAGTAAGGTCAGAGTCCCTTTTATTCCACAAATCCTATGTTGTATTGGATCTGAAGTATCCTTCGGTGGTCCCATGGGTTAAGAGGTTTGGTTTCTGCAATGTTGGTTCTGGGAGGCGTTAGAACCATTGTAGACCCAGTGTGAAGAATTGAGGTCACTGCAGGTAGGCATTTCAAAAGAATTCTGGGCACTCTAGTCCACCTCTGGCCTCTTTCGCTCACTGTATTATCAGGGCATCAGTTTAACTTGGCTGTGTTCTACCAAGGTATTACTTCTCAATAATAGGAGGGGTGATTGTGAAATAAAATCTATAAAACTGTGACCAATTGAAAAGTTTATCATCATAAACTAAATTTCTTGGTTATTCTGATATAGTCATGGAAAGCCAACTAATTCAACACAGTTATAGAGGAAGGAAAAATGCCTTCATTACTCAATTATATATTATTTTCTGAGGATATGCTGGGTGCATGGGACTGATTGAAGTACCACAGCTCATCAGGAGTTGAGTCACTGCTGAAGAAATGACTTTGTTTTCACAGAAGTAGTGATTATAGGTGCACATCTTGAAATGTAGAGTTGAAATGTTGAGTTTTGATTGATTTTTTTTTCTGTGATAGGTAGTTCCCAAACAGAGATGGCTTTCATCTTTTTCTTAGTCTATAGCCCATTAACCATGAATCAAATCTTTCTCTTTACTTCTTTTCTTTCATTTAATCTCTCATATTAAGTGTATGCAAGCTCCTGTATGAAGAAGAAAGAAGAACAACCATCAAGGCAATAATAATGACAAGTGTTTTGAGGACTAAATCTTGCATTTGAACAACATGGAGTCTTTCTGCTTAACCTCTGCTTCTTTTTGCTATGGGAAGGCAAATGTTAGAAAGATAACTTTAGCTCTGTCATTTATGAGCAAGAAAACAGCAACTACAACTCCACCTAGTTGTATAAACATGGACTCGTAAATAACTTATCCATTGCATGAGAAAATTTAAGGGGAACTTTATAAAAATGCAAATGAAATAATCAAGGAAAAGGAGTTGTAGGAAGAAAAAGCTAGGACATTTCTAGACATCAAGAAAGAGTTGAACAACTAAATTAAAAGTGGAGTGAGGTCATGATGCAAATCTCTCCCTGTTTCTCATTCTTATTCTCTGTGGAGGTAGGTTTATAATTTTTCTACATGTCATAAACTAGATTTGCTGACATCTCCTAAATATTGCATCTTATAATTTCAGTGGCAATAGAGAAAATGTTGTCATGGTGTGCAGAGTCTAAACATCCCTAGGGGAAAAGAAAAAAAAATATTGGATATGTAGCAGGGTTGATGTCCAGCCTCTGCTTGTGCCATGTTTCCCCCTGTCATCATGAAGCTTGTTCTCAAGACTGTAAGCTAAAATAAATCCTTTCCTCCCATCAGCTGCTTCTGGTCAGGTGCTTCTTATCAGCAAGGTAAAAGTAACTGCATCATTCATTCATCTATCTGTCATTGAGTGCTTAAGCATTAATTGGCAAGAGATCACTTCCTCAAATACAAATATCGTTTCTTATGCTTTATCCTCCTTTTCTTGCAAAGCTACACAAAAATTTGATGAAATATCTCTGAACATAAAATCCATAAAAATAGCAGGAAAATTATTACAATATGAAAAACAAAAAGAAATCGATTAGGAAGATCTAAATACCTTTATCTTTTGCTGGCAAAAAATAAACATAACAAGTTTAGGTAATATCAGAAACCTACTACTGGGAATATTTCTAAATCTAGATGTTTACATATTATAGCTTTCTTTTTACTGTATTTCTCTTTACTTGTCTGCTTGTGTATGTAATGTGGTGCAAGTATGCATTCTGCCCTGTGTTATGTGTGTTGTGTTCACATGTATGTTACCCTTTAGCACCCCAAGTACTCACCTGTGGGGGTGAGTAGGTACTAACCTTCAATGGACAGAACTGAAGGCCTCTATCACTCTGCTACACATTCTTATTTTAGTGAGTTTCTTTACTGCTAGCAGAACTTCCTTTCCCCCCTCTGCCCATCTCTGTAAACCATGGTAATCTCTTGGTCTCTGCTTTCCTTTGACCAGTTTATGTGGGATCTGAAGAATGAAATTCAGTCAGTTAAATGCTCCAATGTACCCTCACACTTGCTCATAAAGTACACTTAATTACTGACCCATCTATTCAGCCTCCTAAGATATGTTTCTTAGGTGACTCTTTTATTTATAATTTATTTATTATTAATATTTATAAACAGTGTATGAACAAGTATTGTGATGTTACCCCCATTTCCCTCCTCTTGCCCTCAACCCACAAAGAATCATCCTTATTGGGATTTGACAAGCTTATAGTTAATTGAAATATTAGAGTAATTTGTATCTGTGGGATTAAGTACGATAAATGTTACACAAGATAGATGAGCATATGAAGTTTCATGTTATAGGTATCTTTCAAAATAGTAACCTGACCCAAGATTTCATGGAATTGAACTGTATCATCAACACTTATTATACAATTTATTTTATTTTATTTATTTCATTTATTTCTTTGCAAGGGGAGAGAGAGACATACAGAGAAAGAGAGAGAAAGAGAGAGAGAAAGAGAGAGAATGAGAGAATGGTCACACCATGGCCTCCAGCTGCTGTAACTGAACTCTTGATGCATGTACCACTCTGTTTATCTGGCTTTGATTGGTTACTGGGGAATTAACTCCAAGTGGTTAGACTTCGCAGGCAAGTTCCTTAACCACTGAGCATCTCTCCAACCTTTCTGTTGTAGTCAGTTTCACATTGCTGTAAGGAAACTCCAAACCAGGTACAGTTTAGAGGAGGAAAGGGTTTATTTCAAGCTTATATATTTAGGGGGAATATCCATCAGTGGCAGAAGAAGAAGCTTCTATACATCCAAGTGGAGAAAAGCAATGAAAAGAATTTATGAAAACCAAAAGCAACAAGCACAAAGAAGCAGAGAACACCAGGGACCCAGGCAGAACTCAAAATTCTCTGCACACTTTTAGGCTTGAAATTACATCCACCCCCAAACACAACTCCTCCAGCCAGGCAACTGGAAACCCATATTGCAAGCCTTAATAAAGCACCTGAGTCTAAAAAGGACATCCATTAAAACCACCACATTCTGCCCCAGCCCCCAGTAAACTCATGACCATCCCACACTGTCAACTGTATTTAATCCAACTTCAAAGATACCCATAGTCTTTAACAACTCTAAGATTATTCCACAGTCTCATCTGAGATTCATGACTGTCTCTTAATGTAAGTTCTATAAAATCAAAAAAATTGCATAGTTCCAACATACAATGATACAGAGTAAACATTTTTCTTGCTATAAGACATAACAAGGGGATAATTGACTTATGCAAAATCAATAACCCTTAGGGGAGCATCAAGCATCTGCAGTTGAAGTCCATCATCCATAAACAATGACTGATTTTCTGTAGATTTTCTAATTCTTCCCCTCCATCTGGGCCAGGCAAAACTTTCATCCTAAACTCACAGCACTTAATGGTAGCCTCTGCACATTCTTGGTGTATACAGAACATCAATTAAAGCACAGCCCATCTTCCAACTGCCTCATAGGCTTCTCTGTCAGGGACTTCATGCCCTACTTTATATGCTGTGTCTCAGCCAGGACTTCTGGAACTGTTTGTACTTCATGACCCACTCAATGGATTATTCATGCTCAAAAAAATCAATACTAGGTGTGTAGGGCTCAGCCATGTTGCTAATATGGGGAGGAAGTAAATCATGACCTTGAAGAGCAGGTTTCTTCTTTATAAAAGAGTTTATATTTTTGCCATTAAATCTTTCTAGATAGAATCACCTCAGGCATCCTTTCCATTGTTTCAATGGAAAGTGGTTGGGACATCTTAAGATCATTATTGTGTTTGACAATAGCAGTTGCAGTAAACTAAAACCAGTTTCTGTAAAGTTAAACTTGCTTTAATTTTTCCAGCTAAAATCTTATATTTCTCAATTCTTTATCTTTGGCCAAGCATACAAGCCCATACTTAAAAATTAACCTTGCTTGAACTCTCTGAGGATAGTCAGCAGAATTCATCCAACCTTTATGCTAGTATCACTGTTCCAAAAAAGTTCTCTGAAGTTTTTCCTTCCCCTTTGAAAGTTCATAAGCAAAAGCTTGTGTGATGGATTTGTTTTCAACTTGACCTGTTTAGTCATCTTGGATGGGTCTTTGAGAATGTTTATAGGAAGGCAGCCTTCTCAGTAGGGGGTAGGATGTAAGGAAGCTCAGGGACCTAGAAACAAACATCCTTTCCTGAGAGTGCCGTACCAGAGGGAAATTCCAGACTCTGTAACTCAGCAAGTCTGGGAAAGGATTGCAAGACCCTAAGACTATATAAAAGGCAAGGGAATCTCTCTCTCCCCCTTGCCTGCCTGGCTGCTGGTGCTTGCTGTGCATCTCTTCTTTGGCATTGGAACAAAGTTTCCTCAGTCTTCCAGCCTGGACTGAAGGCCAGCAGCTCCCAAGGAAGCCTTTCAGCTTCAGTGCTGGATTGGGACTGCTGAAGCATTCAGCCACATGGACTGAGTGCCTAACCAGATCCTTGACTCTCAGGCTTGCAGAATGCTGTTGTGCAACTGCCATGAACTAATTCAATAAATCCCACCTTTTTACTACAATTCATTGTGTTGGTTACATTCCTCTAGAGAACCCTGGGAAATACCCCTCCAAATACAATTCTCTCTTCATTTAGCATTTTCAAACTCTCATCAGAATAGTCCATAAAACTTGGCTTAGTACTCTGGAAGGTGCCTTCAGTTGCAAGTAACAAGTTTTGTCCCATTCATCCAGCATAAAAGTTCCAAGAGTTCCAAAATACTCATGGTTGGATTTATAATCCATGAACGCCCATTTTTCTGTATCAAACTTTCTGTCATGGTCATTTCCATGTTGCTGGGATAAACATCCCCCAAGCATAGTTTAGAGGAGGAAGGGTTTTATTTAAAGCTTACATATTCAGGGGACATTTCCATCAATGGAGGAAGAAACTGCCTCCATATATCCAAACAGAGAAACAACCATAACAGCCCATGAAAACCAAAAGCAACAAGCATAAATGAATGCTGTTCGCTAAACAGCAGGGACCTAAGCAGAGCACAAAATACTTTGCATACCTTTAGGTTGGAAATCAAATCCATCCCTAAATACAACTCTCCAGCCAGGGGTTTGGAAGTACAAGTTATATTATTTTAACAAAATATTTTATTTATTTATTTAAGAGAAAGAGACAGACACACAGAGAGAATGGATGCACCAGGGCTTCCAGCCACTGCAAATGATCTCCAGATACATGCACCAATTTTTGCATCTGGCTTTTCATGGGTACTATGGAATCATACTCGGGTCCTTAGTCTTTGCAAGCAAATACCTTTACCACTAAACTATCTCTCCAGTTCCCAAGTTTTAAGTTTTAATAAAGAACTTGAGTCTGTTGGGGACATACATTCAAACTACCACACCTTCTTATACAGTTTTTTTTTTTGACCCTAAACTTTTCTTTCTACTTTAGGATATTATGCACTTAATATATAGTTAGATATTTTTTTCAGTTTGCCAACCATCCAATATTAATGTTATCAATTGAAATGAATTACATTGTTATACATAAGTCTTTAATTACATGCTGCTGTAAATCCTTGAAGACTGTACTGGTTAGAACATTGTTACCCAAGACATGAAGTTGAAACAAAACATCTTTCATGATTTCATTCTACCAGTTTTTTTCATAAACATGTCATTAAGAAATATTCTAATTCCAAAGTACTTGTGGCATCATTTATGAAGGATAGAAGTTTTAAAAGTAAATGCAAATGGAATTATATAATTCAATGCCACCATGTAAGTGATATGTGTGAATTTTTTCCAAATAAACATTTAACATTAATGAGTAGTTGGATCAATAAAGAAAGTGACTTTTCTTGTTTTTACTAATACCATCTATGTTTATATTTATTCAAATGAATGTAGAAATATTTTTCATAATCCTTATAAATGAAAGATATGAATGTCATGTCTTTATACCTCTTGTCCCATAGAAATCAGTGTGTCTTTTGCCAAATTCCAAAAATTCCTCATAGTCTACAACAGTTTCAACTCTGTTCAAAAGTGCAAAATTTCTCCTGAAACTTGGGTAAGTTCTTAACAATGACCTCCAATAAAATTAAAAACCAAGTTATATACATCCAACATACAGTGTCACAGAGTAAACATTCCCATTTCAAAAGGAAGAAATTTGACCATATTTAGGAAAAATCAGACCAAATCAAAACCAAACTCCAAAACGGCAAAGTCTACAACTTGCAGTTCTATATTTAGTATCTGTGACTCCTGAGAAAACTTCTGGTCTACTAAGGACTTGGGTATCTCCTCCCCTCCAGCTCTGTCTATAGTGACAGTCTCTCTCTTGTGCCAGGTTCACTCAGAATCTGTAACTTTGCTTGGTGGATAACTCAGGTTCCTGGCACCTCAAACATGCTGAGGTGTCCATTGGAATTTATGTCTCACCATCCTAGCTTTTGCTTCTTATGGCTTCCTTGTAATGAGTCCAACCCTGCCAGATTTTGCCTGGCCTCAGTGGAACTTTGGAGTAAGATTTCATGGCCCTCTTGATCTGGTGTCTTTGCCTCAAAATTCAGGGTTATGTGGAAAATGTTGCCAAGTTCTGCTGTGAGCTTATAGCCTAGACCCTCTGCACCACAGCTGCAGAAGTGTGCATATACCTCGGATGCCAAGTATGTGAAAACATTCTCCCACACAGATATTTTTAAGAAGGGACTATCTATTCTGTTGCATTCTTGTCTTTCTTCATTCAAGCATTCAACTTTTGAAAGTTTTTTTCATTTTTACAAGTTAAAATGAACATTGGGATACGTCTTGCCCTCGAGGTATATTTTCTATCATCTCAGTACAAAGAACAAGGTTTCTTGTTCACAACACAACTGTTTTCTCAGTACTATCTTTGTGGGAATTATGAAAATTGAAATTTTTTTGTGAAACTTCTTACTTTTTATATCTTTCTGCTTTACTCCATTTCTCTCTCTCTCTCAAAATAATAACTAAGTATAGATATTCCATAATAGGAATTCTGCCCTGTCTTGAAATTTCCACTATGTGTCAAATTAATCCATTACTTTTGAGTTTAGTCTCATTCATGTTCATTCTCAGGACATAGGGAAAATGCAGCCAGTTTCTTTAACCAGACTATTGATACTGAATCTTGGGGTGTCTTTGAGGGTGCCAGAATGTTGTCTTGGCTCATGGGTGTGCAATAACTCAGGAGCTAGGGAATCAGAAGCTCAAAAATCAAGCAAAGTTTTCCTAGAGTCAGTGGTCTCCAGAGGCTTGTCTTATGAATTTTGAGGAATGAAATCCATAAATCAGAGGATAATATTTAGAAGTATTTTGTTATATTAGAGCTTAAAGCATAGGGATCATTATCTTAGAGCTTAAGAGATGGAAAAAATGCAGAGTTCCTTAAAGACTGGGTATGACAAGGGTTTCCAGGACATGGAGACCCAGATTATGGTGGTTACTTAACCCAGATGGGACTTGACCAGATGGGACTGGTTACCAAGTCCCAATGCCAGATTTATAGGTAAAGGGTCAGGTTTTCTTAGAAATGGCAATCTTCCCAGGGATCCTAATCCTCCAGGAAGGGTGTAACCTTCAGGGAAGGAGGTAATTATTTGTCCTAGGGAAGGGGAACTAAAATGGGAAAAAGAGGAAGGAAAAGGCCATATCCCTCTGACATACCTTGGTTCCACTTTCCAGGGTAGGCTTGACATTTTCCCAATACTATTTCACTATCACCTTGTCTGCACTCACACCAGTTCCCACAGTGTCCCCATTCGTTCTGAAGCCTAGGACCCAGGCCTCCACTGTCATGTATTTTTGCATTACACGTTCTCTCATATTTTTGCATTATAAGCTATTGTAATTATAAATTTATTCAGCTCTGCTTGCAGTATTCATGGGATTTCTAGCTCAAAGTAACAATCTCTCACATGTTCCTTCTGTAAAACCAATTTCTAACCCAAATCAACCCCATGCTCAGGCTTATCACAGCAATAAACATCCCTTCCTAGTGCTGACTTTCAATATTAGTTACCATTCTTCTTACTGCAACAATGAGATGTGATACTTAAAAAAAAATGCCTGACAACTTGAGGAGGAAAGGTTTATTTTCTCTTAGAATTCAAAATACCATAGTCTATCATGGTGAGGAAGGCATGTCAGCAAGAATACCCAAAATCTTTCAAATAACTTTGTATCCAACTTTAGTCCAAGTTGCTCTCACTCTTGGTTGTAGAATGAATTTTATTTTACAGATGGCAGAGAAAACAGAGGATAGCCAAGACCCATCCATAAAACAAGAAGATAGCCAACTGCTCTGATGCATGGTTCCAATGTACCCCATAGGGAATCATTGTGGACTTCATGACTCCACAGTGAATACCCTAAATCCACTGAGGTAGGCCCCTAGGATAATGGATAGTGAGAGCCAGGGAATATAAGAGTATATACTCTTATATATAAAATAAAATTGCAAAAAATATTTATAAGTATATTTAATATATGCATTTAAAAATATTTCTGCTTTGACTTCTTTTGTGTGTATATGCCTATTCATGAGTTGTGTCATAAGTGTACGGTGTATTTGCCTGTGTGTACAGATGCGTGTTCCATGTGCAAATGCATGCAGAGGAGAGGGGAATATATTAGGTGTCCTCTGTCATTCTTCTGTCTTATTTCCTAGAGCAAGGGTCTCTCAATGAACCTGGAGCTCTCTGATTCTCAACAAGACTGGCTGACCAGTGAGCCCTAGTGAGTGAGTCTCCTGTCTCTATTTCCCTCAGCTCTGTCTTGTCTGACTTCTACTTGGGTGCTGGAAATCAAATTCAGGTCCCATTGCTCAAAAAGCAAGTGTCTTACTGCTGAGCCATCTCTGAAGCCTTTACTTTTCTATTTCTGAAGTAGAATCTAGCAGAAGGCATGAGAAATTAATACATATCTTTGCCATAGCAGCGTTGCTCCCTCACCTATTCCCCCTTCTGTAATGAGGCTTCAGGAAGAAAAGAGTGGAAGTTCAGCTTGCTCATGAGTCTTCAGCTTCCTTGACATTTAAGAAGTTCCTACTCAAACGTGAGACTCTCAGCTTGGCATTTCAGCAATGTGCATTTCAAACTCTTTGACAAGGGGTAGGGCTTTATTTAATTAGCGATTGTCTTTGTGGCTGCTAATGAGTCACAGATGAGTTCTTACATGAAGACGATGAAGTTTATTGCAGCACTGAATGAATCAAGATTTAATATCTTCATTTTGGGATTGGCAACATTCTTATCAGGTGTATATTTGAAGAATATAGAGTCTGAATTGGGGCTCTTCCAGTACTTGACTTGTCCCTTGTCACCAGCCTTGTGAGCCATTCTGCTTTAACTCTCTTAGGTCTCTGTATCCTTTCCTTTATTACATAATACTAATGGAGCTATTTCTCTTCATATCTCTTCACACATATAATTTTGTCCAATTTTATTTACTTTTACTTTGCAAAGCTACTCCATCTATGATTGTTAAATGATGCTCTGTATAATCTTGACCTAGGTCATTTTTTCATGTTATCAATGCATAACATTAACCACTGAAAACCTCAATGAAGATGAACTTTTTTTTTATTTGCTAAAAACAGCAACAACTGAAACAGTATAGTAGAGTTCTTCTGTAGGATGGGAAAAATCAGATAACATATTGATTATGTACGTTATCATGAGCATGGTTCTTCTGAGCATTCTTCATACATTGTTCTATTTAATTCTTTAGAAAATTTTTGTAACGATGATTACAATAATTTCTTTTGAACATTATTGATATTCAAAAATTCTCTTTTTCCACATTTATAATCAATGACATTTTCAAATATGTAAGTTTAAATTTATGGGCGAGGGTGGGACTCAATACTTGAAGACCATGCTTCTAAAAGATGACATATCACATCCTATTTGCCTGCCTTGGTGATCTGTAAATATCATTCTGATTGTGTTGGACCCTTTTGGCAATGTACTGAGCAAGAAAAAAAGCCTTTTTTTTTCCCCCAAACTACCATGCTTCTGATGCTTCTTGTTCTAGCTAGCTAGAATAATACAATAAAAAAAAAATGAGTTTACCATCTGCAGTGTTACTACTGCCTGTAATCCCTGAATTTGAGGGGTGGGGGCAGGAGGATCAGGTGTTCAAGTATGTGGCTAGCTTGGGCTGCAAGAGACCCTATTTCAACCCTCTACCCCACCCCCAAATTTATAGTTTTATGCCTTTTGATATAAGTAATGCCGAATAATAAGATTTCAGGATTCATGTCTGGAATAAAAATTTAGTGTCTTCCAAAGTCTTAAAGAAATCTTGGAACTTCAGTTGAAGAGCTTGTATTATTTGCAGATGAGTTCCCTAGTTGTAAAATAATAGTAAACATAAATTGGTAGCTTAAAATATCCAAGCTGCAAGCCATTAAACCAGAAAAAACACTTGAAAATAAATATAGACTCAGATACATGCATATACTTAGTCAAACATTTCTAAAGGTACTTTCTTTAACTAGGAAACTCAGAAGCTCTGGAATAAATGCAAGTAATTTGAATCCTTTGCACTGGTATTTAAATACAAGAGAAAAATGTTAATAGGATAAGTACCAGAAAGGATTAAGTGTCGCTAAACACCAAAGAGGATTAGTTATTATCCTGCCTTTACAGGCACCCTGGTTTCCTGTGGCCAAGAAGATAGGAAGCTGGAAACCAATGCTACAAATGGGATTCTTTTTTCCTTTTTGCAGTAAGCTCATATTAAAATCAGTTTTATTATGGCACATAACTAAACAAGTAACATAATACCTAAGCTTTTCTCTGGATAATCTAAAATGTAGTATGCTTTTAAATATACTTTAGGGAAATTTTAAAGACATTTTCCCTCTAAATATTGCTTTTGAGATAAGCACCTGGATTTGCAATGAAACAATAGTTGTCCTTTTGAAAATCCATCATTCCTACAAAGTGAGTTAGAGCCTTCCCCAACACAGAAGTCAAAGAAAACTGTGAATATCTGCAGTGCTGTATTTTATTTAGTATATATGTCATCACATTAATATGCATATATAAAAAGTCTGCATTTCTATAGGAACTTTTTTCACAAATAAATATGTTTATATACCAACATAAACATTGTATCATCTCTGAATTTAAGACGTGCCTTAAAGTTGATGAAAATTCTGACTACTATAATTCTTTAGGCAGTTTTTGTTATTCCTTGAGTATATAGTGAGTTGGCTATCATTCTTGGTGGCAAAATGAAATTGTAGTCTTTTTTAAGATCATTTTCAGCCGGGCATGGTGGCGCACGCTTTTAATCCCAGCACTCAGAAGGCAGAGGTAGGAGGATTGCCTTGAGTTAGAGGCCACCCTGAGACTACAGAGTGAATTCCAGGTCAGCCTGGACTAGAGCAAGACCCTACCTCGAAAAACCAAAAAAAAAAAAAAGATCCTTTTCACTGGTAATTTTCATTTATTTAAAAAATTATTGACAATTTTTATATTTGTATATAAATGTATTTTTATCACAACCTCTTCCCATTAACTGCTCCTGTCTTAGTGCAGTTTTATTATTTTAATGAATGAACAATTTTAACTTGGTTAAGAAGTAATGAGAAACTGCAACTTATATCCCTAGTAGATCTAAAATCGCGAGCATTAAAAATAGCAGTTTGTGTTTCAAAAGAAAATAATGTAGATATTCAAGGAGCCATGTTAAGAAATCATGTTTCACCAATAATCTTGGTAGAAACAGAGACCCAGATCACCATTGAATACAAACTTGTCCCAGGTATGAATTAATCGTTTAACTTGTTCATATTTTCTTTATTTATTATATATTTATGAATTAATCGTTTTACTTGTTCATATTTTCTTTATTGTGTGCATACACTAAAATAATATAGCATTTAAAAAGTCTTGAAAAATCTTCAGGATTTTAAAAATTCACTGAACAATACATATGAAATTGAAGACCATCTAAATATGTGATTATAAGCTTGTCAGACTTTTTTTCCTTTCGTAATGCTACAAAGCATAGGGTTTACCTTACAGTGCATGGCACCTGTTTACTATGAACTAAGCTTGTTTGCTGTAGTTATTGAATTTTAACATGAAAGGCAAGTGCCATTGCATCTCTCCTGGGAATGTTGTAAGCTTTTAAATTATTCAGACCGTTTTCCATGTAATTTCAAACTTTACATCATTTTCTCCACATTAGCTTGCTTACAAAGTGTGTAAATGAATACAAGACATGAAATGATTTGAAAATCAGACTCAATCCTAAGTATACTAAGATGTCTAATTATGTAGTTCAGTTAACAATACAGTATAAATAACCACTGGTCACATAAAACCAAAGACATTGAGTTTTATTTATTATTTATTAAGATTTTTTTAAAGTTCCTAGTATCTTTCAAAATTGTTTTAGGTGACATGTTAATATTTTGCAATGAATATAATGCTACATGTTATGTAAACTATTAATCGTTATATTAAAGAATTGTTATACTGACACCATCTCCCTGGAGAATGCTCACTAACAAAATAAAAATTAATAGAGTTAGGAAAGGAAATATACTGTTATTGTCTATGCTTGTACAACATACCCTCTTTATTATGACAGTCTCAGTTTAGTCGTTATATTATAATTACTAAAACCATATCTTGTTACTGTTTGGTTAAAAATATGTATGTGAATATAAAAATATTTTCAAAATGACTTTCTCTTATTTGTTAATAGGTGATAACTAGATATTTATGTTTTTGATGAATGGGATCTGCTTAGCTAAAAGATGGTTTTGGGATGGTAGAGATGCATCATCTCTAGTATTGATTCTTAGAAATTTTCTGCTCATATTTTAACCAAACACTCCCTACCATGAATAAGATACTCAATAAATACTAAGTAAATAAACATTTGAACTTGCAATCTTCAGATGCAATTATATTCTAGCATTTCAAGATTTAGTGAGAAGATTTCAATATTATAACACCCATTTTGGCTTTAATGGCTATATGAAGATATAAATCTAGGAGTATAAAACATTCTTCTACATGATCACATATGCAGGAAATGGAATATTATGAATAAAGAGAACATAAGAATGCATGATTTGATTCCATAGGCAAGTAACATTATATTCAACAATAAATCTACTGTAAATTTTTTGGTACAAAAGGAAGGCATGTTAAGCGGTGTATAAAAGCAGAATGGTCCTGCTAGATCTAGAATGGTAACCAGCTCCCAGATGGTAGCATGTGTAGCACTGGAAGGTGTTGCATGAGCTGCCAGGGGAAATTGGTCAATGATATTTGGAGAAAGCAGAGACCACTGATATACAATATAGACAGTTGTAACAATAATGCTGAACACATGACTGTATGGAAGAGACCAGCAAGTCAAGAAATGCTCATCTGTGCAATAGTGGTGCTAAACAGAGGTGGATATTCTCCCCCACCATGGCTTTTACACTCTTTCCAGCCCCTCTTCTACTCAGTTCCCTGAGTCATGATGGGTGAGGTTTAAGCCTGCTTTATTGTTGACATCTTAAGTATCTCTGGATCTTTGCCCTGGGTTGTGTTGGGAATCATTGGTGTCTGTCTCCATTGACCTTTCATGGGTTATCAGACTTGCTGTATTGATTGGTCTCCTGTTTATCTCTGCCACTTTCTCATAGGTTTCATTTGAGCCCTGTGTGAAGGCTAGGTATGGTTTGTCTCCTGCCAGGATGCCAGCCATCATCCAATATCTTGTTGGTGGTATTGGGTTGTCCCCAGCTCTCTCACTGTCTTTTGAAATATGCAAACAGAATCTCTCTTGGAGAGTGACATCAATATAGGTTAAATGAGACACTATTGCTATTTTGGCAAGCTCCTAATGGGTGTAGTCTCTCTGTAGCTCTCTGGTAGTAGGAATTTCCCCTGGGAGCCTGTGATCTTGGTACCCATAGAATTTTGCTATGGATCCCAGTTCCAGTCATACATTCCTTGTCATAGAGTGGATCTCTTAGCTAATCAGTAAGCCATTGATTACCCACCTAGGTTTAACTCCACTATTGTAGATGAGCATTTCTTGACTTGCTAGTCTCTTCCATATAGCAGTGTGCTCAGCATTCTTGTGACAACTATCTCTACTGTATATCAGTGGTCTCTGCTTTATTTTATGCATGAAAATTATCCATTGCTTACTTCTATCAAAACAAAAATGTCATAAAGTTGTATTTTTCCTGTTTTTCTTTTTTTACTCTTTTATTGACTCATTCATTCATCTTTTCTATTAACTGAAGAGATTTCTGGTAAAAATCACTAAGGCTGAATTCTTTCTGAAGCAAATTCAGTTTATTTTCTAAAGGAGGAAAGTATGGAAATTATCTTAGAATTATAATCTTCTAAAGGTGATATATCTTCCTTTTTCACTATTTTTTTTTTCTTTAGCAAAATTGATTGATTTACTTATCTGTTCCAGACACCTATCTTATATTTGGTATCCTTTGGAGACAAGAGAGTTATAATAGCTCTCATCACAGATTCTGAACTAAGATTTTAATTTTATGTATTTGTATAAAATTCTGTTAATTTTAATTTTAAATCAACAGATAATAGAGATAATTTGAAAAGCTTGAAAAATGTGATTTGACAAGGTTTGGTTGGTTTTATAAACAAAACTTGTAAGAAATATTAATAGATAAGCCCAAATTTGAGAATTCTAGATCTTTTCCATTAAAGCTTGTTTTACGCCACAAGAGTGAAAAACTATTACAGACAAAAGGAGAGTTTAGAAACTTGCTGACTAAACACATTTGGTACTTTTTAATGAATCCTGTAATTGAAAATGGCATTAGCAGGAAAATGTACTGAAATGTAAATGAACTTACATTAAAATAACAGAACAATTTTTAGTTATTCATACAAGTTAAATCTATTCATATTTCAATAAAACTTGTTGAATAAAACATCACTGTTTTGCAGCAACTTTTATAAAAGACTCCAAAACAAACAGGCAAACCCGTAAAAATGATTAAACAGAACAGTATTATCTAAAGAAGTTGATGAACCTGTCAAAGTTAACTGAAATGTACTAAAGTTTGTAAAATCCATTTGTGTAGAGCCACTAGATAACTAAGTAAGTGCTGTATAATTTTTTTAATGGAAACTTCTTTTTTTATACTTTTTTTCATTTTCAAGCCGAGAGAAGAGAGGGAGAGAGAGAGAGAGAGAGAGAGAGAGAGAGAGAGAGAGAGAGAGAGAGAGAGAGAGAGAGAGAGAGCACCAGGGCCACCACCTTGTGGATCTGGCTCATGTGGTTCCTGGGGAATTGAACCCAGGGCCTTAGGCACTGGATGCAAGTTCCTTAACCACTGAACCATCTCTCCAGCCCAGTGCTGTACAATTTTAACGATATAGAATTCTATAGTTACATAGTTAAATTGTGATGCTGTAACCTGAAGCTCCAGTCATTCTTCAGATGATATATTACATTCAGATTGCCTCAGTTCTCATGACCCCAGGAGAAAATGGATATTCAAGATGGAAGTGAAAATGTACTTTCTAGTGTTCTCCTTGCAAACACTTCTGCTAACCCCACTGAAGGTATTTGATATGTACAGTTGTCGTGATGACAATAGTGTATGGTGTACTTTGAAAAACAAAAGTTTCTGGTCCTGAAGTTACCATAACAGTAAGCCAAGATATCTGAGTTGAAGAGCAAGAAAGAATCAGAGATTGTTGTAAAGTAAATTTTGGATGATTAGTGAGAAGGTGGAACTTTTCTGTGACTTTCTGGCTAAGCCTTTGTCTAGATTAGGTTGCAAAGAAGTTCTGTGATTTTACATATCCTGCCTTATTAAAATATGCGAAGATGACATTTACTAAGATGACATAGTAACGATAATTAAGTACTTTTAATGCACATTTAGAACCCAGCTGAGAGAGTTTATAACCATGAAGTCAGTGATGCAGAAACTTTTGAATGCTTGTGATAGAACTTTTTGACTGCTTGTGATAGAAGTTACTAAATAAAAAAAATCATAGACCTTAAACGTGCACAAACAAATGTCAAATGGGTTAAATTCAGTGTCAAATAATTCTTTTCTCTGAGTTACTCTGGACAAGTCACTTTACCTTCTGGTTTCTTTATCATCTCAACATGGATACTTTAATATTCGCTTTACTGTGTTGTTATAACATTTATGTGAAACAGTATGTCTGAAATCTTAGCAGACTGACAGGCTTATACTACATTCAATATAAATTATAGATATACGACTTTCTAAATTGTAAATAGCCTTCACTTTGCAATTTTTTTCTCTTTTTGTCTTATTCATTCAATAAAATAAAACTCAATATGGCCAGGTTTGCTGTTGCACACCTTTAATCCCAGCACTCTGGATGCAGAGGTAGGAAGGTCCCTTTGGGTTGAAGGCCACCCTTAGACTACAGAGTGAATTCCAGGTCAGCCTGAGCTAGAGGAAGACCCTACCAAAACACTCTATGTTGAAAAAACAAAACAAACAGAAAACCCTAAATATTAAAAGCATACTCAAGTGAATAGGAACATATTGAATCAATTTTTGTTTTTCACTCATTCCTCCTTCTTGATCTGTCCTGTCATTTTATACCCTTTCCTTTTATACCTTCAAATACCCTGAAAACTCACTTCCAAGTTCAGGTTCCCCCAAATCCTGATTGTCCCAAGGTGAAAACTGAGTCTTTTTTGTTTTTCTTTTAATCTTTATTGTGAATAAGTTTATACATTGTGTGAGCACAGCTTGTGAATGTGTCCCCGTTTCCCTCCTCTCTGTTCCCTAGCCACTGGGGTCCTTCCTTGGTGCACATACTGGATCTGCCCATAGGTTAGGGGGTTATGAACTGCACCAGAGGGAGCCAATTTTTCTTTCTTTCTTTTCTTCTCTTTCCCCCTTGTGTATTGCTACGGGGGGGGGGGTTATGTCTCTGGATATTCTCCCCCACCATGGCTCTTAAATTATTTACTCTCCCTCTTCCACTCAGTTCCCTGAGTCATAGTGGGTGAATTTTGAGTCTGCTTTGCTGTTGAGATCTTAAGTATCTCTGGATCTTTGCCCTGGGTTGTGTTGGGAATTATTGGTGTCTGTCTCCATTGACCTTTCATGGGTTATCGGACTTGCTGTATTGATTGGTCTCCTGTTTATCTCTGCCACTTTCTCATAGGTTTCATTTGAGCCTTGTGTGAAGGCTAGGTGTGGTTTGTCTCTTGCCAGGATATCAGCCATCATCAAATGTCGTGGTGGAAATGGGTTGTCCCCGGCTCTTTCAATGACTTCTGAAAAATTCAAAAAGAATATTTGTCAGATTTTTTAGTCCTGACATTGTTTCTGATGTTTGGATTCTCCACTTTCTCTGCTTTTTAGTATTTGCTGTCAGTTCTAAAAAGCTCAACAATTATTTATTCTTCTAAGATAAATGAAAATATTCTAGACTTGTAGAGGAAATACATGGCTCCAGTCTTATTCCTTAGTCCCATAGTTAGGCGGAATCTTTTTTTTCTAAACATAAAATGGTAGCAATAGTAGTTTTCCAAATGTCATTGTGAATACCAGTCAATAGTAAAGTACTAATAAAAATGTAAATTTTGCATTACTATAATATTACTATGACTGTAGTTAGTTCAAGAGCATATTTCTTACCTCATAAACTTGAGAGTTGCAAGCCTTCTTATATTTTTACTCTCCATTACATAGCATAGAATATATCTTTTAGTTTTATAAAAATCATAAAATATAGTAATAAGGAAGAAAGTGATTCTTTGATGTTTTATGCAAGAAGTATTAATGGTATTTTGATGTGCAGTACTTTGCATAGACACATTTCTATATGTACATATACATTTAAAAATAAAATATGATGACATTCAATTAAGTGCTTGATAAATTGTCTATTGTAAATATAAAATAGGCCAGGAGAAGATAGAGGAAGTTAACAGCTGATCATAGCCAAGAAAAAAAGGTAAAATGGTGACGCATAAAGTCTCCTAAACAATATAGACAGTTGCAGTGGATGAATGTTCTATTCACTAAAAACACACTTTATTACTGCTGAATGGGTGCTAAAGACATGAAATTTTTGGATTGACTTCATGAAATATGCCAGTGTGTTTGTGACTAAGAACAAGAAGAGATGGGTTATGTATTTTAACGTCCAGTAAATTTATGACATTTTGTTTTAAGCAGAGAAAAAGCGATGAAAAGCAGAGTTGGCATTGAAATGCAAGTCTAAAATGTCAAGAGATTCTTTTGTCCCATTCTCAAGTTAGTGGATGAGTGGAATATGTATTCACTTTATGAAGCAGAGGAAAGAAAATGAACCAATGCAAAAACATTTAAGTGATTAACTCTTTAAAATGAGCAATATACACCCACAATCTAAAATTCACCACAGTATTATTATATAAGAGTATCATATGAACGTCTCTGGATACTCAATATCTTTTTGAGAACCCAGGGGTTCATTGTTGTCCATTGTATCCATTGTATTCTGATATGGGAATCCACATTTGTGTATCGATACCATTTTTGTAGATTGTGTCTATGATTCTAAATTCAGATCATCATTATAGCCAAGAAAACAAAGCAAGCTTCGGTCTACAGAACCTGTAACTCAGAGAGAGGCCAATGGACACTGCTCAAAACTTTCTAAGGAGCAGAATCTGTCCAAGAGATAACTGTGGTAGACTTTCAATTACCTAAGAAAATAAATGAAAGGGTTTAGATTCTAAACATGTAGACAGGAATAAAAAATGAATCTAGATGTAATAAATATATGTGGATAAGTACAAAATTTGTGGGGCCTTATAGATATTTTTTACATCTTCTCTCACCTTAGATATGTATTTTAAAGAAATCACACATGTTTTATCAATAAACTAATGCATACATGAACTATTTCAGCAAAATAATTTTAATCTTAGCAAAAACATCAATAGTTTGTGGGTCTGAGATATCACTTTAACATCTATAACATTTAAAGATGGTTAAAATTTGACTGCTGTTTTTAATATAAATAAAAAATGACAGAGGACTGAAGATTAAGCACAGAAATATCATTATGAAAACGGGTTAATTTTTTTGCTACTAAAATATAACTAAACTACTTAATTTTTTATTTTGCAATAGTAATTTATATTTTAGCAGGAAACTTTAAAGTTGAGAAACTATATTGTATTAGAGAGTTCACTGAATGATGATTTTTTTTTGCTCTTTTTGTTTATTTCCAATCTATCTACAATCTGCTAGCTACAAGACCTCAGGAAAAGAACCTTATTGTCTTGTTATTTGATGGAGGGAAGATACAGGAAAGGCACAGGCAGTCATTGTTTTCACTCAATTTCTTCAGTTCTCATCACAGCACTAGTTAGGAGCAGTAGTATTAGTACAGCCTAGGTCAACAGTCTGAACCTACTTATAAACTCTAATCAATGTTGAGAAACTTAAGACTCCTGACTGGTTCTCCCCTCATATCTCTGGCCACGTAAACACATCCTTGAAAAATCTTTAACAACATTGGAGAAGGAACTGTACCCACACAGCCAAGCTGAAAGAATTTTCAATTAGCAGCAATATTGATAATGGGAATATTGTTTTCCTCTATATTGCCTGATGTGTAATTCAGGACTTTCCCCACATTTGTTCAAAATGGACACTGGGTTGATTTCTATGAAGAGCGAGTGTGTTCAACAAGAGATGTGTTTTTATCCCATCAATTTAGTCTTATCAGAATATCATATAAAGGGTACTAGTCAATAATGGAAAGTATTTGGATCTCAGAGCTACATGAATATGAGCTACTTCCAGGCAATTTACAGAAATAGTAAAGAAATCAATGTGTTTTTTTAATAGGTATGGGAGTAACAATGAAAATTCTTTTTCTGTTTGAAAAAATATAATGAGCCACTTTAAAAGAGATAACTAATAAATGTAAAATAAGGGAATGTATCATTGTCCTGTAATTTTACCTCCATGGAGTAACCTGTCTCTAAATTTTCCAGAAGAGTTAAGAGATTTGCCACTAATTTCTCTAGCAATAAAACCTTTGTGTGGAAAGGTAAGCAAAATAATATATTTGAATGGTATACAACCACAATGCCTTATTTACTGTCAGATAGCAGATATCATTTCTATGGCTGCATTCTTTTTCTTTTTCGAGGTAGGCTCTCGCTCTAGCTCAGGCTGACCTGGAATTCACTATGTAGTCTCAGGGTGACCTTGAACTCATGGCAAGCCTCCTACCTCTGCTTCCCCAGGGCTAGGATTAAAGGCCACTTTCTTATCTGACTGGATGGAACACTGCAGGAAGTTCCTAGGAATATCTTGACACCCAGCTATGCTTGGATGCCTGTGTGCATGCATGTAGGTGTTCCTGTGGTTGAACGTATGCCTTAGCACGTGTGGAGGTCAGAGGATAACTTCACCTCTCAGTACATACCTTCCATCCTGCTTGAGGCAGGAACCTCTGTGCAGGGCTCTACAGGATATCTGGTGTGTGATCTCCTGGGAGATTTTTCTATCCCTACCTCCCCTTTTCCCATAGTGTCTGGCTTTTATGTGGGTCCTACTTATCCAAATTCAAGCATTTGTGCTTGCACAGGAAACACTTTAATCCACTGAGCCATTTCCCCTACCTGACATCAACCAGTTCTACCACACCTCAGATCGAGTTGCAGCCACTATTTTCAGAAACTTGAAGCAGCTCAGCAATCTATTATCTTAACAAATAACCTTACACCAACTTTGGCAACTACTTCTGTCTTCTCTAGCACATACATACTTATTGGTCTTTTAATTAGTTCCACAGCACACTAACTACAGTTAGTGCTTTTTTACAAAAAAGCACTAATTCTTATTTTTTTATTTTTTATTTTATTTTTATTTTCTATGGGTAAGGATCAGACCCAGGGCCTTGTACTATGACTGAACTATATCCCAAGCTCCATGCTAGTATGAACACAGAGATCAGAGAGAATGCAAAGGTTGTCAGCAATGTAATTATACAGGGAATAATAGTGGTCTATTAAGCACAGAAAATGTGTTTTATCATCTTGATATGTGAGGGCTAGATGTGCATATGACCATTTTCTTTGTGCCCCTCACATTACTTAGGGAATGAATGAATGAGCCAGTGATTACACTTGGAGCTCTCTGTGGCTAATATTGCCAAGCATTCTGAGCATTGTGCTATTATTAGTGAGGGTTGGCTAACATTTTATGTAAAAGGCCCAGATACAGAAGACCATGTATGCACTAATTCTTCCTCCTCTTAAAAGAACTTGGTCTTTAAAGGATCTCTGGCCTCCAGTATGTGTCCATTAATCCCAAGTGCATGATTCTCTAGCTTTTATACAATGATGTTGACAGAGACATATGGGTATTTTATCACTGTGATAGTTACCGCTACAAGCTGTTAATTTTTAACTCTTAAATAAAACCAAGGCTAAGCGTGGTTGCATACACCTTTAATCCAAATACTGGGGAGGCAGAGATAGGAGGATCACAGTGAGTTAGAGGCTACACTGAGACTACATGGTGAATTCCAGGTCAGTCTGGGGTAGAGTGAGACCCTGCCTCAAAAAAAAAAATAAATTTAAATAAATAAACAAGGCTGTGGAGAGGCAGATCAGAGGTTAAAGGTACTCACTTTTGAAGTCTGACAGCCTGGGATTCTATTCCCCAGTACCTACCCAAATCCTGACGAACAAATTGGCCCATGCATCTGGAATTCATTTGTAGTGGCAGGATGCCCTGGTGCCCCCTCTCTTTTTACTCTCCTTCTGCTTGCAAATAAATAATTTAAA
Organism: Zapus hudsonius; assembly: GCA_004024765.1. Taxonomy (NCBI): domain Eukaryota; kingdom Metazoa; phylum Chordata; class Mammalia; order Rodentia; family Dipodidae; genus Zapus; species Zapus hudsonius. Next base: position 44,122 of record PVHP010004756.1, on the reverse strand, counting down.
ATGTTTAAATAAAAAATATCCAATTTGGATCATCAATCCATAATACCTTTTTTCATTCCATTTTTTGATCAGTCCTAGTTCGTCACATGTTTTAATGACTCATTTATTGCTGTCCTTGGTCCCAGCTTGGTCTTGAGTGGTAACAGTATCATTAAGAATGAATAATTTAACATACATTCTTTCAAATTGTTTCGCCTTCTTAATTCAATGTTGTAAGTTTCATGCCATTTATATATACCTTATATGTACAACACAGAACTTGGTCATTCTGCTAGCACAAAATTTCTTAATATGATTCTACCTTTCTAGTTTTAATTCTCTCCCTTTAAATACATTTACATTTTTACCTCACAGAGGTTTTCTGTTTCTGAAGTGATCTACTTTCTACTAACCTATTAGCTATATTCTATCATTACAAGTATTCTTCTCCTCCATCTTTTTGTTGTTGTTTGTTTGTTTTACTCTCAGATTGAGGACTTCAAGGCCAATGTTGTAGTGATTGTTTCTGCAAGGTATTCTCAAACATAGTCTTGAGGTTGTTTAGAAAAAACTATGATTCAAAATTATGGCTTTACTAATCCTATGCAGTTCTATTTCAAAACTAATATAAGGCATGCATTTCAACTATGGAAGTTTTTAAGATATGTAATTTAAAATTTATTTAATTATGAGATTAATATCCAAACTTTAAACAAAAATACAAAGTTTATGAGAAACAATGGAGTTGCTAAAATATTTGAATCCATGATATTTTCAAGATATATTCAATATTCAACAAGCTGTTGCTACATCTAATGAATATTTACAAAACATTTTTGTCATCATTACTCTATCCTGCTATATATGTAAATTCACAGAGATCTTTAAGGGTGGTGAGACCAAGATACAATTTGTCATGAAAGTTTATGCATAATATTAAGCTGAAGAAATCTTACGAGAAAAGGAAAAATTACAGGTACAAAAACAGGATGATGTGCAGGAGGTTTAAAGGAAATTCAGCATAAGTATTATTTGATAAGAAGGACAAAAGCATGCTGTGAGCATAGAAGCTATATATTGGGACAAAGCATTTTATGAAGATATTTATATTCTGAACCCAAATAGGTGCTGACGAATAGGTGCTAAGTAGCATGATGGTTGTTAGATGGATGATCATAGTCAACTTGACAAGATTTGGAGGAGTCACACATCTAGGAATGTGAGACCTGAGCAGTTCCAGAAAGGTGTAAATGCGGAGTGAAGGCCCCCCTGGAATTTGGGCAGCACCATGTTGTGGGCTGAGGTCCCAGGTGAATAAAAAGAGGAAAAAGAGGAAGCCAGTTGAGAATCAGAATTTCTTTCAATCTGTTTTCTGATTGCCAGAGCAATGTGACCAGCTTCCTCCTGCCCTTGTCTGCCTGCTAAGGTGTTCTGTGTCCCCGAAAATCATGAGGCCAAAAAGAAAAGTCTAGTCCTCTCCAATTGAGGGGTATTTGGCCACAGCAAATCTAAAAGGAAGTGGTGCAGGTGGGAAAGGTTAAACAGGATTTTTGTTTTATTTTTTGAGGTAGGTTGTCACTCCCTCTAGTCCTGGTTGACCTGGAATTCAGTATGTAGTCTCAGGTTGTCCTTGAACTCACAGTGATCCTCCTACCTCTGCTTCCAAGTGCTGGAATTAATGGTGTGCATCTCCATGACCAGCTCAAACTGGATTTTTAAATATTTTCCATGATTCTTTCACAACAACAATAAAGACAGACTATAACTTACTTATGTTTTTATCATGTTATGTGTGTGTGTTTGTAAGTATGTGTGAATTTAGATGATTTGTGTGTGTGTGTGTGTGTGTGTGTGTGTGTGTGTGTGTGTGTGTGTGTGTGTGTGTGTCTAGCTGGCCTATAAACTTCCAGATACTCCTGGCTCTGCATCCTATGCTGTCATTGCACTAGTATTACAGAGGCATGTGCCACTTTGCATCTGGCTTTATATGGGGGCTGGGGAATCAGAATTTGGTTATGAGTCTTGAAAACAAGGTCCTTTAATTACACAGCTATCTCCCCAGTCACAATTATGTGATTCTGTAATATGTGTCCGTTCTCAATTTTAATTTTATTGTTGAGATCAAACTCCCAGCTTCACATCAGGCCAGTGTTCAATTCTCTACCATTTTGTGTTTTCAGTGACTACTCTTTTTTATCCACTTTTACTGTGTTCCGCCTTTCCTCAATGTTGAGATTCGGGGATCATTAAGCATGAATATTTCTTTGTCACTGGTAACTCCTTTAAATTAATTCTGATCGGTTTTCAACTTTAGAGAGTTGCACATATATGTCTAAGTTTTGATTTTCACCTGACAACATTTTTTACTTTATATTCACATGAACAGAAACTGGGCATTTTTTAATATACAAAAGCCTATCTAATTTATTTCTATTTGGCATTCCATATAACAATATCTGAGAAAGGAAAATAGTTTTTTAAGAGTTATAACACTTCTGCTTCTGAATCTGCTTTTCTACAGATTTGAGTATTTCTTTTCAATCGAAATGACTTACATAAATGAGAGGATATCAACTTCCCATACCCATAGTACTTTTCAAAGACCTCTCCTGTTCTGAAGTGTTTATATTTTTATTATTCCTTTACAATAATGTCACATTTGCTCCCTGAATATGCGAGAATATGACTTTCAGGATAAGTAAATGTGAAGTCTTATTGGTACAATGAGTGTGTGCTGCATACTGAGTGCTGACCTTTGTGTATGAGTTAAGTTTCACATTGTAAAACTAATACCAAAGAATACAAATGATTTGTATATACCATTTTAATTTAGCATTAACAAGTAGTTTGATATCTATTGAGGTAATTCCTATACAAGGGTATTTTTTGCATATGTATTAGAAGACTCCTTTGGACAAGCCAGAACTCCACTACTATTAAACTTTTGCCTTAAATAATCATTTAGAACTTTTCCTTCTCCGTGTGAATGATGGGTAACAGGTTCTATTGTACTTTACATAATCCAAGAGGGAATAATTCTGATAGAGTGAATAAGGAAAGTGTATACTCCGCCTCTCAATAAACATATACAACTTACAATTTACCACCTTTCCAAAATTTTAATTCCCATATTTGAAAGGTTTATTAAGTCATATTGTAGACTATTTGAATGTTTAACATATACTTAATTTTTAAAATAATAGTTGGTATAATATTAAATACCTTGATAGCAATTACTACTATAGAGTACTTCCTACGTACCTTATGTAATGCCAAATGTTTTATACATCTGTATTACATTGAACTCTCAAATATTCCTCTGACCTTCTCCAGCCCCCTCTGCCCTCCTGGGCAAGAGCTCTACCTTGCTTCTTTAATGCTCTGGGCTTAAACACCCAGGTTTCTTTTCCTGCTAAAGTTTTAAACTATAATAAGAACTTTAGGAACTTTATCCGCTGGTCCATGGATGTTATTCTTTGAATCCATAGGACAAAAATCTGTAATCACTTCAAATTATTGATTCATTGACACATAAGAAACCCAAATTTCCTGTATCATAGGCAGATTCTTTGCCAGAGTATAACACAAATTACCTTGAGTCTACTTTCTGATAGTCTTTGTTCCCCTTTGTATTAGTTGTTATTTCAATGTTGCAAGTTTATTTGTGCTTATAGTTCAAGGTTACTGTCTGTAATAGCAGGGTGGGCAGAGGGCGTGGGGGCAGGATATTGAGGCAATTGGATATAATCAGTCCAAAAGGAGGAAACAGAGATCAATGACTACCATTTCTCAGCTTCCTTTCTCACTTTTATCCAGTCCAAAATTACACTGCGTGGAACGATGCCAACTGCAGTTAGAAGAAAAACCCTCACAGATAATCCCAGAGACCTATTTCCTTGGTGATTCTAAATACTGTCAGGATCATAGCCAGATATTTATCATTATACCTCCGAAACCTCATGAGTCAGATTTCCACTGTCTGCATTTCTTTAGCCGTCCATTCTAATAGACTTCTACCAGGATGACAGATGAACTTCTTTTCAGAGTATTCAAGCATTTGTCTAGCCTCCAATTTCAGACTAGTCTACATCCATTGTGCAAACAAGAACCAAAAGACTATGAACCACATGGTCAAGTTTATCTTATCTGTAGCCACAGATCTTGGTATAAACTTTTTGTACTTAATTAATTCTTTGCTGCGACCTGACAAAATCAATTTAAGGAAGGGAGGATTTATTTTGGATTACAGATCCAAGGAGAATATATCTCGCAGCAGGAATGAGATGTATGTAGTTGGTCACATTGCATTTGGTTGGTAAGCAGAGAAAGAGAACAGGAAGTAGGGCCAGGGTATAAATCCTCAAGGTCCATCCACAGTGACTCATTTCCTCCATATACTGAAGGTTCCACAACTTTTCTAAACAGTGCTACCATATAGTGACCAAGTGATCAAATGCATGAGCCCTTGGGTAACATTTCACATTCCAACTACAATGGAGAGATGAAAATAAGGGCATCCTTACTGTATAGCCAGAAGTCATTGCCATTTTTTTTAAACTACTTTATTTGAGAAGTTGAAAAAAAATCAATGAAAAACATTATAAAGTACTTTACCACTGGTTTGATGACAAAATTGCACTGGACACATGACTTTAATCCTCTGTTCCTTTCTATATGACCATGACCACACACGTGTGTGTGTGTGTGTGTGTGTGTGTGTGTGTGTGTGTGTGTGTGTGTACCTTCAATGTATTACTTATATTTCAAACACTGAAAGTCACCATATCTCCCTTTCCCCTTGGTTAAATTTTTAAATGCAAATATTTGTTCCATATTCTAGTTACTGTGCTGGCATTTGACAAGTATATGTAAGCAAAATAGAAGAGATATATTCTGTCTCACAACTGGGGGGAGGCAAGATTAATTGCCATCATAAAGCTAGGGATTACAATATTAAATAATGCTGCATGATAAAACATGATTGATATTCTGTAACTTTTTAGAATTATGCAAAGGCATAATACTGTGGGTAAGCTTCATCTTTTACCATATTTTATACCTTAACTTTGAACCACTGTATTCATGGTAATTGTTAGAGACTAGGAAATCACAGTGTTATTACACTCATTTGCCAGATAGCTTCAAGTTGCAGATTGTTCCTACTTCCAGCTTCTTTTTAATCTCCAATTTTTTACACTTTAAAATGTGGAAAATTGTTGTTATGAACTTGCATGCAGCAAACGTGGGAAGCATGGTCCAGGCAGGTGCAAATACATAGCAGCATAAGATAAGGTCCAGTTTACCCAGAGGCCTGCACCTTTGAAGATGGCAGTTCATACACGAGCTCCAGGGCTACCTGAGAACAATGTTTTTTGTTTTTTGGTTTTTTTACCCCATTTTAATATAACTTTTCTATTTAAGTTTCTTGCTCTGCACAAGCTTGTAAATTGTTTGACTCTGATTTCTTGTTCAATACGCTGTCAGCAGTGTGACTAAGCGGAAAGAAGCACTCTTTATGAAAACAAACTTATCATATTGTTTAATTTAATGCAATTGAGCCTCTTTTATTTCTGCCTTTCCTGTATCACTTTCTTTAGTTTATTAATTTAACAGAGACTTTCATTTTATCCTGCCTATCATTTGGTTCCCTTCTATTTGTCTCTGGGAGTTTCCTTCCATTCTTTACTACATCTTTGCTAAGGAACTAGATTACAGCAAAATACCTGAAATCCCTCCCGTTTCATTTTCCAGCATGAGTTGACCTTTGCCACATGGATAAGTGAAGTCACCTGAAATGGAAAGACAGTCATTTTCTAATGGACCAAAATGAGTATGTTGTATGACCTGGGCACTGTTGTCGTAAAGGGCATCTTCGAGGACTTGGTTTGTGTGCTGTTCTGGGATGCTTCCATTTGAGGATACCCAGCTGATGCTAACAAAGAATACTGAGGGATGTGAGGATCACGGCCAACTTGTAAATTTGTTTTTTTAAGATTTTACTATGTTTAAAATAATACAATTTCAGATTTCAATTTTAGACCTACATTTTTACCTTACAAAGATAAGGTTCTGAAAGATCGTGGTGTCATTTTTCTTTTGCTTCTCAATTAAAGAATATATCTGCATGTTCCTTTCTATTGACCTCTTGTGATTGAACTTACCACTCAAGACGAGGAAGCAGATTGTTTTTTGCTAGATCCATAAATTACCCTATAAATTGACTTGGAATTATCTGCTAGTGGAAGAATATTCTTTGAAACACTTCTGAGCCCATGACAATGTCTGATAGGCTTGGGATATGGGTTGGGACATGACTAAAGGCTCATATATTAGAATAATAAACTCAGCTTCTGAGACAGACATAAAGGTATAGAGGAGAGCTATCCCTGATCTCTGGAGGAAAGCCCACACTGATAAGTACAGCTAGTGTGTTCCTGCAGGCCATGAGAACTGCCCCATAGTAGCTAGCCATACAAGTGACACATTGAGGTAGCAAAATAACCAGCCGGAATTCTCAGTTATGATAATTAAGTTTAAAGAACAAAACATTGGTGTGTGATGCAATTCTGTCACTTAATAGTGTGAAAAAGGACAAATAATGTAGTCTGTGATTTTAATATTTTCAAATCTACATAGTAGGGAGAATGAAAGGCTAGTATAATTTATAAGCATTTTTTAAGCAGGGAAGATACATCAATTCTCAACAAAGAATAAATCCTGCCTTGAATGTAAACAGGTGCTGAAAGAGAAAACAATAATGACAGCAAGTTCTCATCTGACAGTAACAGTATTAAAGCTGTCCTTTTCTCCATTACTTTACACACATTATATAAAATATGCAGCAAAAAATAACAGGGCTCATTTCTTTCTAAGTTTGGGGATAAAAATATGAATATTTAAGTGCTCTCTGCCATATTTAGTTTGCAGGAGAAATAAATTATATGCTAAAATCCTTGAAGTTAAAAAAGATTTTATTGGCTTATGCAATAAGAAAGTGTGGGATTAGGTTGGGCTTCCCACATAATTAAAATTTAGGCTAATAAGAATGTAATTCATTTTTCAGAAGTTTTATTAATTATATTTTGCTTCATTCTGGAATCTTCAGATAACTATAAACACATATATCTGGCAGGGGAATGCGAGGGTGGTCACACCTCCAAACAGAAAGCTGTTACAAAGACATGTAAGATTTTAAAAATAATATCTGTGAGATTTCTGAGAAAAATTTTGATGTTAGAAGCTTTCTTAATATATATATATATATATATATATATATATATATATATATATATATATATATATATATATATATACCCCTCAGATGGGTGCTTAGAAAGCATAGCACTTGCTATCGGTGGTCAGTTCAGCGCACGGGTCAGAGTAGTGGACAGCTCACTCATGTGGTCTCTCATGGCCTCACACTGGGAGTCACTGAGTCAAGAATTGGAGAAGTGGGCAGCAAGGGAAAATTGGGGTTGATGCTCAAAAATGAACAAAGGATGTTGGTATGCTAATAGAGATTTGTAGATAGTTACAGACCACATGGTGCATTCCCAGCCAAATGAAGAAACTCTGGTCATTTGTGCACAAAAGGAGAATTAAGCAAAATAACACTTTTGCCAAATTAAAGGAATGCTGAAGACATGGGAGAAAGATGCAGTATATTTGCAAGTGTGATGAGAAAGAAAAGATGAGAGAAAAGGAAGCTGGCTTGGATGATCACTAGGGTAACTAGTGTTCCTGAGTCATAGTAGTCGAGCTCTGAAATGCCTCGTGGAAGGGGACACTTGGAGAGTTAGAGACTTTTTTTTTTTAAATGACACACATTAAATGCACAAAATTCTAACTTCAATTATAATAGATAGATTCTGCTCATGATATTTCCGGGGGAGACACATCTGTGGAAACTGTTTTCCTATACCATGTACTTTTGCCCATTTTCTTTCTCCATACTATATGCTTTATCAGGTTTAAGCACTAATAATCAGCAACAGATACACACTTCTGAAAAAGATTACCTAACATTTTCAACGAGAAAATGCCCATTCTTTAACTGCTGAATTTATAGCACAAAATACAAGACCAAGTCCTCAGGAATTGATCTTTTCTTCAGATCATGAGCTAAGTAATGATGCATTTATAGCCACATCTATTAGGTAGTCGATGATTATTTCTTGATTCATGTGTTGATTTTAATACAGGAAGTTGTTATTTGAGGGAATTTATTGGTGGGAAAAGATTTAATTGAGTTGATTACTAGGCAGCATGGCCTTTGTCATCAGCTGGTGTGTGTCATTTCCTGGCATTTGCAAATGTAGGGTAGAAAGAAGACAGTCAAAGAGTGAGCATACATTGGTCTTGAATTCAGAGGTTATCAAGTTTTCTCTGAATTTCTGCATATTTTCTCTTTTTTATTACAACTTGTTGAAGTGAGAGATTTTTTTTTTAAGCTGTGGCTAATTGGTTACTTTAAATACACTACTAAGTGGAGTCCTTAGGGTGTATGACTGTGTCATATGGGAGATCTATTTCTAAGTTTTTGGGCAATTTCTGAAATGATTTCCAGTCAGTTACAAGTAAATAGAAGGAAAGAAATACAACAGAAAAGGGAAGAAGAATAAGTGGAGAGGGAAGACCAAGGGATGGAAATCAGCCAAAACAAATTGTATTTGAAAATGCCAAAAATATTTATCTATCTATCTATCTATCTATCTATCTATCTATCTATCTATCTATCTATGAATACACTACTATTTTACAATAGCCCATCAAAACTGTAATACCCAAGTTGGCAAAAAAATGGAGTTTAAAATATGAATTTGACTGGTGACAAAATGTGTTGGCTGTCTCTAAAACTGCAGAAGGATTATGAGAAATCACAAATGTTTCATACTGAAAATATACAACTATAATAGCTGATGTAGAATGCTGGTGAGATAATTTAAGGATAGGGAGAAGACATTTCTTAAAATTGGCCAAAATTAATACACAAAGTTATTTTGTAAACATGATTGTGGATCCTCATGGTGTTACTATCTTTACTTAATCTGTATCGTAAATTGTTGCTATATGACACCATTTGAAAATATAGGCCAAATTATTAAATATGGATTCCACAAACATGTTTTTTTAAGATATGTTAGATTCTTTTTAAATTTTTTTTCATTAGCTTTTTTCGCTGTATGGATAAATCCTGAGTTGGTGTGATGGTTATGTTTTGTTGTACACTTGACCTTTGTAGTTATCTTAGGAGGGTCTCTGAGGTTATTTATAGGGAGGCAGCCCTCTCCGTAAGAGGCAGGATGTAAGAAGGCTCAAGAAAGCTAGAAACAGATTTTGCTTCCTGGGAGGGCAGTGCAGGAAGGAAATTTCAGAGACTTAGGGAGTCAACAAGTCTGTGGAAGGGTTGCAAGACCCTGCCCTAGGGTTATATAAAATGGGAGAAAAATCCAACCCTGTTTTGTTCCTCTGTGTGTGTGTGTGTGTGTGTGTGTGTGTGTGTGTGTGTGTGTGTGTGTGTTTGTATAATGTTGGTGATGCATTTCTCTGCTTGGACGTGTGAAAGGGGGCCAGCCTCTTTCACCATTCTGGAACATCCACTGGATCTGTAGCTTCAATGAATCCATTCCTCCCATAACTGTGCCTAGTTTGGAGGTTCATCCCAGTGGTGTTGGCTGACAACAACAGTTAGTTCCATTTCACTCATACTATTATGTCCCCTCCTCCCTACTCCCTTTCTACTGAGGTCCCTTCTCAGTGGGGTTTCTGGTATTCACTATGGGGTTATGGGTTGTGAGTGCATCAGTCAGTTTATTAGTCAGAATTCTCTAAAGGAAACAGAGTTGATAGAATGGATTGTAATAAAAGAGAATTTATTGGGGTATCTTACAACAGTCCAACAATAGCAGTCTGCAGGCCCACAGGTCCACATGGCTGGATCCCTCAGCAGTCCCAATCCAGCACTAAAGGCCTGATAGCTCCCTGGGGAGCAGCTGCTCTTCAGGCCATGATGTGAAGCAGAGGAAACTGGGCTCTGATGTCCAAGAAGGTTAGGAGAGCAGGATGCCAGTGCAAGTCATGAGCAAGCACCAGCAGCTGGGGGAGAAAGGAAGCAGCTTCCCTTCCCCTCAAATTTCCTTATATTTAGTCCCCTTGGAAGGCTCACACACTGGGGGAAGACCTCACTCTGGAGAAGGGAACTCCTTTCATTCTCCAAAATCCCAAAAGGATTTTGTCAATCCTTCCTGCAGGCAAGTTCAGAGACCCACCCAAGATTACTATGGATTATTACATAGCTCATATTGACAAATAAATTTAACCATAAAAGTCAGTCACTGGAATAGGAGGGAATGTCTCTGAATACTCATTCCCACCCTGTGGCTCTCTTTTGCTTCCCATCTTCTTTTCTACAATGATTCCTGAGCCTTGGCAAGTGTGTTATATATAAGTCTAATTTAGTTTTGAGTTCTCAGCAACTTCTGAATTTCTGCTTTGATATGCTTTGAGTGTCTTCATTGTCTATCACCATCTCCCTGGCTCAGGCTGTCAAGCTTGCCATGAGAAATGCATTCATGCTTAACTCTCCATTTCCTCTGAGGAGTCACCAGGACCCTGGCTGATATGCAAGAGGTAGCTTAATAAATTATCTTTTCCTGTTATCTAGATAGATATTGGTTTTCCCAGTTTTTTTCTACCTTCTATACAAAAGAAAACAGATTCTCCAATGGAGAGTAAGAGCAGCCTAGATGAAAGGGAACAGGCATAATTAAGAGAGAGTTTGATGGGGGTAACCTCTCTCTATTGTCCAAAAAACAGTGGGAGCTTCTCAGTGAAGACGATGACCATTGTCTCATAGGATTCTTACTTGGTTCCCAGTACCAACTACGAGTCCTTCCCATTTAATGGGTCATTTATCCAATCAGAAAGTCATTGGCCACCCACATAGACTGAGTTCCACTATTGTACAGGTGTGTGCATCTTGTTGGGCTGGTTTATTTTATTTCTAGCAGGATCCCTTGCTTGTTCATAATGTTGGTGACAATTTTCCTTCAGCAGCTCAGGTAGCTCTTTCCAGCACTATGAGGAAAGGCCATTGGGGAGCAGACTTCCTCCTAAATTGCAGTATGATTTCTTAATGTCCTGTGTTGGCAGCTGGTGGTGTCTTCAGCAATAGGGATGGTCACCTTTTTTCATGCTTTCACATACCATACATTTTTATGATTTTTGATAGGATGAAATGTTAAATAAGTTAATAAATAAGTATTGTCAGCAATGTGAGCATATTGGTAATTTTCTACTTAAATCTAGTCTGAGTCTTGCAACTACCCTTGTGACAAAGTAAAATTAAAAGATCTTAAAGGGATTTACAGGTCAACCACAAGAACAAGAAGTTAACGAATATATCTATGAACTATTATGGAGGACACAATAAAATAAATTGGAAAAAGCCATAAGAAACTCATGGATGGAGAAATACATAAGTGTGGACGTGAGGGGGGGGAAAAAGGAGGGAGAAGGAAAAAAAAAACAATATTTACTTGAAAACAGTAAAATGAAACTTCTTTGTATACTAAAAAAACCAATAAGACTGTAAAAGAGAGGCATTTTAAAAAGAGAGTAGTCCCTAAGATTGTAGGAATGTCATCAGATGCTCTGATTCATATCACTCAAAGGGTCATATTAGAACACTTTAAAATTTATTTTAAAAAGGAGAAGATAGCATAGTAATCTCTATTCAATTATTTCCTTAGATTCTTAGCTAATGTCTCTGTACTATTCTAGGTTTCTGTCTTTGAAATCACACTGCTAACTGTCCCCCCCCCCCTTTGGCTCCTCTTGACTGAGACATTTCGTCAATCTTGTTTTGATGACCAGCAGAATTTGAAGAACATTGGTTAGGAGATTCATTAGGTGGACTTTTTCTGATGGTTTTCTCATGATTAGACTTGGTTGATGGGCTCTGAAGAAGACTGTAAAATTCAGGGAAAAGTTTATGGTATCTTGACCATGTGCATATCGCCATACCTGGCATGTGATTTTTGGATTACATAGTTTCACTTTTTAACATTTTTGAATACCTGGAATAAATCATACTTGATTGTAATGTGTATGCTTTGCATATAATGTTATAAATTTCTTATTATATCTTTAGGACTTGTATATTTATGCAAGATATTAAAATGAATTCTCATTTGTTATAATGAATGTGTATGCATTTTGGATTATCTAATACTGGCACCATAAAATATGTAAGGGATTTTCTTTTTTTTTTTTTTGATTTTTAACATTTTTATTGGCATAAAATTATATATATTAACAAAACAGTATGCTCAGTATAAGTTATTAGAGAAAACCATTGAAACCAGGATGACATACCCTTTTATGCATTAGATATTCTCCCCTCCATGACTCTTACATTCTTTTTTGCCCCCTTTTCTGCAAATTTCCCTGACTCATGGTGGGTGAGTTTAAGTTTTGCATAGTTATTAGTCTTTTTTTTTTAATATATATTTATTGTCCATAATGTGTTACATTATTTAGTGGGCAAACCATGCGTTGTTATCCCGAATTCCCCAATTCCCCCCCTCCCCATCCCTGATCAGTTGTATATCCTCCTCTGTGGGCTGTCTGTATTAGTCCTTGTGGCAAGGTATCCTGTATATCTTAGTACTCATCCCAGTCTTCCTG
>PVHP010004756.1:0-31356 GCA_004024765.1 Zapus hudsonius | reverse complement strand
AGTCTCCCCCACCACGGCTCTCACAATCTTTCCGCCCCCTCTTCCGCTTAGTTCCCTGAGTCGTGGTGGGTGATGGCAGGTACTGAGGAAATTAGTGCTAAATGAAATGTCTGGCATATTTCATCAGTTAATATATGGTTTTATGAGTTTTTAATCTTTTATTTGTAGTGAATTGCTGATTAACTTGTTTAATAGGTAGATAAAACTATCCATTTTAGTTATTTCTTGCTGTAGGAGTTTTAGTCGATTATATCTGAATATATTGGCAAACACCTTTAAATTTATCAAATTTGTAATATTAGTTGTTGGGTAAGAATAATGGTGATGACCTCTCTCTTTATCTCTCTCTTTCTCTCTCTCTTTCCATTATTTTGATCAGAGTCTTATTCACTTAATTTTACCAGATTTCAAATATTACATGCTATGAACAATGTAGATTGTTTTCCTATATTCATTTTCATTGATTTCCTCAATATTGGTTACATGTCTTAAACTTTTATTAGCACTAGACTACTCATATTGTCTCATTTTGTATGTTTGGAAGTTAAGCTATTCAGTTTGATCCTTCCTGTTCCTAATATAGATCTCTAGTGATGTAAGTTTTGCTTTGTGGAAAATGTTAGGTGAATCATACAAGATTTTGAAGCTTAGCTGCCTCATCTCCAAGCATTTGGGTAGTTCTTCAGCTTTCTTTAAGTCATTGATTGGGAGTTTAATTTCCCTGTGGTTTATGAACATATATTGTTTGATTCCAAAATTTTTACATTGTTGTATTTTCAATATATAAATGTGGAGGACACAAGCACTCAGGCCATAGATATCTCCAAATTTAATAATAGATTTTTATTTTTTTCTAATTGATCTTATTTTTTTGATTTATACTTTTTGATAATATATTGGTAGCTTCAAATATATTTAACATTAATATATTTTCTTGGGGATTGCTTCTTTTACTATTATTTAAATTCATTCTTTTTTTTCCTTTATAATTTTCCTTTCTATGAAAGTTTGACTTAAACAGCGATGTCTGTTTTCTTATATTAATATTACCAAGATACAATATTATCTATCCACTCTCTATATCTCTATACCATGGTGTTTGAAGTAGATAGACACGATATGCTGGAATATTTTTTTATTCACTATGTTAATCTCTTTTTGTTGGTGCATCTACACTACTCATTTTTCAACCAGGTAGATTAATATCTGCCATGTTTATGACTTTGTCTACTTACTTATACATTTATTGTTTCACCCTCACTGTTTATCTGCCTCAATTGGTTTTAATTGGTATTCACCATTATTACATTTTCACTCCTTATTTGGAGCAAAATTATGCTTCTTTAAAAAAACTAACAGTTGTTCTATGGTTTTAAATTCACACATATATGTTATTAGATAATTCTATGCTCCATGTTTAATCAAACTGTCTCTTAAATAGTATTCCAAATTTCTTCTTCCTGTTCCTCTTGATGTTACTCATTTCATTTACATATATGTTATACATTACTTAATACATTGAACTGTTGTTACTGTTATATAGATGTTTCTCCTTGTAGATGGCCAGGGCAGGCTTCAGTGTGTCCAGAAACTCATAAAGTCTAACAAAACTCAGGAGGCCCCTCACTGTGTGTGTGTGTGTGTGTGTATCACTACTGAGAGAACACTCTTTGATGGTATAACTACATGTAGGTTATGTTTAAACATGTGATGAAGCTTGTAGGAGTCATATATCATGTCAATTGGGCTTTTTTCATGATATCGATGATCACATTATCCACACTTGTAGATAAACCTTCACCTATGCTATGACAAGTAGCCTTAGTAAACTCATTGGTTCAGCAAGTTGAACTTGAATAGAATCATTTATTTGGTCTGCCATTATCCTCTTAACCTATAAGGAGTAGCAATAGACTTTCTTGGGAAATACAGCAATTATGTAAAATTATTTCTGGCCTCAGGAGAAAGCTAGTTTAGGTGCTAAAGTAGCAAACATGAGGACCTGAGATAGAGCCCTAAAATCCATATTATTTTAAAAAACATTGGAGGTGGTCATACATGTCCATGTTGAGCAATCTCAATGTCAATGCCATGTTTGGGTCTCATAATAATTAATATTTATCTTTCCCAAATGGATTTATTCTTACCTTTGTTGTGCATTGTAACTTTTTTTGAATCCAGGTGTATCAGCTAGTAGAAGTTGGGTTATTGTCATGGTTTGATCCAGATGTCCCCCACAAATAAATGAATGTGTTCTGAATGACTGATCCTCAGAGGATGGCAGTTTGGGTATTAGAATTTAGCTGGAGCTAGTTGTTGGGATGGGCTTATGGGGGTTATAAGCAAACTTCCCCTTGCCAGTGTTTGGCACACCGTCCTGCAGCTGTTTGCAGTGATGTGGCAGAGTTTTGTTTGGAGTTTTGAGAAGTAATTTTAATTTCCTCTGTGGTTCCAGGAGCATCTCGTTCTAGTGCATACCCAATTTGTGGCATTCAGGAAGATTCCATGTTCCTATCTGCTGCTTCTCGCAGTCTCTGCTTTATGTTACTGAAACTGTCTGTGACTTTGGGTGTTTTTGCTTGTCTGTATTTTATAGAGTCTGGTTTCTGCTACCTCAATTTTCTTAAGACTCAAAGAAGAGTCATTGATTTTCTCTTCAGTATTTTTCTACAGATAAAAACTAGAGTGGCAACTTCTAAACCTATTGCATGTTGGAACAAAAAATGGAAAAACAACAGTTTCAAATGAAAAGGGACACTTTAAAATAAAAATGGAATTTGTTGACTGAAACCACGAAATATCCTAGGGATGGCTCCCCAACATTCACATAGAAAGCTGAGCATAGCCATATGTGCTATAACTCTAACACTGGGTTTGGGGGGAGGGAGAGAAACAACAGAATTACAAGGGCTCATTGGACAGCCATTCTGAATGAGGAAATAGCAGCTCCAGGCTTAGAGAGAGACTCCTTCTCAAGGAAATGGAAGTCAACCAGCAATCCTCCTCTGGCTTCCACATGTAAGAACTTGAGGCACAAATATCTGCACACTCACTTACATACACATGGGGACACACCACACACAAATTATGGTCAAATGTGTGTGTGTGTGTGTGTGTGTGTGTGTGTGTGTGTGTGTGTGTGTAATAGTCATTTTTAAAAGCAAGATTTCAAAATTGTTTAAAAAGTATTGATCTATGGTGCTGCTTTAATTTGTTCTTTCTGCCACAATTATATTTGATGCACTTAAAGTTTGTATCAGATTCACATAAAATTCAGATAAAATGTACTTTGCATTCATGGAAATCCTAGTGTACTTACCATGGGCATTTAGATACTAGACCAATGTGCAATAGTAATTATTTGTTTATTTTGTCACTGGGAAAATAACTTATTGTAGATCTCTTTTAAAGGACCCATCATACTGTATGACTTCTCCACTACCTCTAGTGTGTGGATTCACTCACACATGTATTCTTTAGATAGTAAGCTTCAATTTTATTTTCATTCCCCATATATTTCTTGTATTTATATCTCTGTGGGCCACAATTGCCAATGTATTTTAAATACCTCATTATTAAAAATGCAGATGACTAATTAAAAAAATTACAATGTTCTGTGTCTTAAATAAAGGATGGAAAATTTTGGTGTAAAAATTCTTTAAACCTAACTTATTTTCTCACTAAATTGATATATTTTACAATTTATTTCTTTTATAAAAAGACTTACTTCTATTTTTTCACTAAATAACATTACTACTTCCAACAATTTTCTCAAGGACATGGTTGATTTCACAGATGAGCTTTAAAAGCCCAGAAGAAGATGAAATAATATAAAAGGTGACTGCCTGTCAGAACACTTTTTTTTTCTTTCTTCATGCATCAAAGATGTCAGAAATCAAAATGGAGTTACATGTCAACTCCTAAAAGGAAGACAAAAAATAGTGTGAGGACATAGAAATACTGGTCTCATTCTTATTTACTTGTGTTATAGTACGGATAATCATAGCATACTTTGCTAGGACCAAAATTGTGCACAAAGAATCAAATTTTCACCAACTACATCCTTAAAATATAACTGCCCTACCACAGTGTCCTAACAATGAAATCCCCCTTGCAGCCAAGGAAATTATTTTTAAAATATATAATTTTCCTCATTCTATGTTTTTCACCATGGTTTGCCATACATATAATATATATGTATATATATATATATACATACATATATATACATATATATGTATATATATTATATATAATCAGGATTATACTCTCCTGTTATTCCTAAATAAACCTTTCATTTTATGTATTTAATTGGAACTATATTGCATGAGCGTATTGCATGTTTGTCATATTCCCATTGAGTTATACTCTTGTCCCCTTTCCCCAACCCACCTTCCTTCCACTGAGGGCCCTCCGCAGTGGAATTATTGCTATTTACTTCAACTTGTGCATTCATGACACCCCAGTAAACCCTTCCTTATTGAGAACTGATCTGTCAGTGACTCTTCATTTTTGGTGGACATATTTGTTGATCTATAAGGTAATCCCTTGTGAAATTTCGTGCAAGAGAAGAGCATAACCACATCTCAGTAGCAGAACTGATGCTTCCACAGTCTGAACACTTCTCAACTGTATTTCTGCATGTCCTTCTCCTTGAACTTGGATACTTGCATTTTGTCCATATATTATAAATATGGATTTATAGATATTAATAAAATTATTAAAAACTTTATAACACTCAATTCAAAACTTGTAGATAAACAGTTGTATTTTGAGAACACTATTCTATGAGACTGTAGTTTAGTCTGCATCGCAAACAAGTTCCAGACACATACAAAACTTTAAGGATAAGCTTCTTATATATAATAGAGACTATTTTGTGAGGGTATTTTCCAATGCTGTAGCTCAGGGTTTAAAAACAAATTGCAAAATTAATCAAGTTATGTAAATTCCTTATATTATGTCTTTTAATGAAAATTATTTTGAACAAAAAATATTTTAAGAAAACTATTACTATTTTAACAATAATTACTGTGTCTTATTTCTTGTCACTTAAAAAGATATAGCCTGCAAATTTCCTAGCTATAAATCAAAACTGCTATTTACTGGCTATGGGGTGATAAGGTCTTCAGAATTCTCTACTATAAAATTAGTACAATGATGAAAGCTACAGAATAGATTTGTGATGATGAATAAGAGAATAAGTTTAAAGAGAAGAAATACAATATACTAAATAATATTTCTGTTAATATTAATGACAAATCTAAAGGTTGCAATGACAGAATATTGGCAGAGAGGTTGTGTTTTTTTTTAAGTAAATTATAGTACAGGACTTGGATCCTTACTCAGTTAATTTTCTTTCCTTTACTCAGGGGCATAGAAAATAGAATTCCAAACTGGTGTGGTGGCATATGCCTTTAATCCCAGCATTCAGGAGGTAGAGGTAGGAGAATCACCATGAGTTGGAGGCCACCAGATACTACATAATGAATTGGTCAAATTGGGCTAGAGCAAAACCCTAACGAGAAAGAGAAAGAGAGAGAGAGAGAGAGAGAGAGAGAGAGAGAGAGAGAGAGAGAGAGAGAGAGAGAAAGAGAGAGAGAGAAACTAGGATTGCATTTTTAAACACCATTATGAATCTGGTGTTCTACTTCAGCTTCAGTCCTGGCTTTGATTGGCATTCTAACCCTTTCAGTATGCTTTGTTTTGGTTTTTTGACTGATATCAGACTACTCTACAAGTAAATTGCTCTGATCATTGGCATTTTTTAATTCATGAAATATAAAAGTTGTTGATCATAAATACTATATTTCTATTTGTACTAGAAAACTTTGCTAAATTATGTATAATATAAAGTGTTTGGAATCCAGGGGCTTATTTCTGATTTGCTTCTTTATATATTCCCTGGAACAATGTCTGCCAAAGAGTCATTGGTCAATAAATTCCTTCAAGAAAGCATGAAGGAAGGAAAAATAACTGCTTTGTCAAATTCAACTTCAACGTTTCAATGGAAGAAAATAAGTGTATGCTTTAAATACATAAAGAAAAATGTATTATTTACCATGGGCTAACAAATATGGATTCACTGAACGTGATTGTCAGGAAGAGAACATGTTACTCTGAACAATGCCTTTTGTTCAGAATACAGATTATTCTTGGAGACAGTTTCCTACATTTCAAAAGATGATGTTCAGTTTGCTGAATCAATGTTGATTGTCAGCTACAGAGACTGGGAAGAAACCCATGAAGATGACGGTCTAGACATGGACCTTGAGTTGCTCCTCAGGAGAGGTAAGAGAAAACATGGGCTTTTGCTATCACATATTCCTCTCCAGATATTAGAGCTTGAAGAATAGTTGGGTGGACACTGGAATTTATTGGGTGTTCTTATCAATGTTATTTTATTGCATGTGCATATGTAGTATGTGTTTTGTGGTGTGTTTGAAGTGTGAGTCACATGCACAAGTATGTGCATGATGCATGTGCCCCTGGACAATAGCCAGAGCTGTACTTTGGGTATTTGCCTTCCTTTGCTCATCCATGGAGTTCCTTGAGAAAGTGTGGGAAGGAATTCTTGGACAGAACTATGGGAATATTTCTTATGGACGAAGGATCAGCTCCTGTAATTCCAGAACTGTGTTCCAACTGGGCAGAGGAGTCTATTACTGACTGCAGATCTTTCAGTTTTTGTGAGCTGCTGTGACTCTCTGTCATTGTCTCCTCACAAGACTGAAATTGCAGCTGGTTTTTGTGGGTGCTAAGGAATGAAACACAGGTGGCATAGGCTGCCATAGGCCTTGCCTTCATGCTTGTGTGGGGAGTATGCTTCCCCACTGACACATCTCTCCAGCTTTGCTACTATTATCTTAACATATGGTTCTGAAAATCAAGTGTTGCCCATAACATCCTATAAGTAAATAGAATGATTATAAATTTATTAGAATACTTGTATGCATCTTTTCTCCTCTGAGAACCCACTATGTGTAAACATTAAGTTTACACATGTCACATAAAGACACACTTTTAAATGTAAGAAATATATAAACATGTCCCTGTCAACATTTTTGGAACCCTGAACTATTTTTAGCCCCACTTTTCATCTTAACTGTCTCAGTGGCCCTCTTGACATTTAGCTTTACTTGTCCTCAATGTATGTAAAATCATAAATAGAATTTGGAATGTCACCAGAGATGATTCTCAGTTGTGCGACCTGTCTTTAACAGTCTCCATTATAATTGACTTTCAAGATTCAAAAAGACAGAAAAGACAATTAATCTCAAGTATTAAGTTCTTACATAAACATAGGATTAAAGTTTGGTAGAATATAGTGTCATGGTTTGATCAGGTGTCCCCAGAAACAAATGAATATGTTCTGATTGATTGATCCTCAGCTGATGGCAGCTTGGGTTTTACAACCTGGCTGGAGCTGTGTTGTTGGGGGCGGGCTTATGGGGGTTATAAGCCAGCTTTCCCTTGCCAGTGTTTGCCACACCTTCCTTCCACTGTTTGCAGTGCTGTGGCAGAGGTGATGTCCACCCTCTGCTCATGACATCGTTTTCCCTGCCAGGATGGAGTCTCCCCTTGAGTCCGTAAGCCTAATAAACCCATTCCTCCACAAGCCGCTTTTGTTTGGGTTCTTTCTGCCCAGCAACTAGAATACTGACTACAACATATATTAAATATTATTGATCTTATGTCACAGATAAGTGAAAGAATGGTAAATACACCAAATAAAACCTGGCTGATGTTATGTGAAAAAGGTGAAATTATCCAAGTCCTAATGCAATTCTTTATATTTTAGTATGTGTGATTTATTTCATTTTCTTCCTAATAGTAATAATTCATCTTTAAACATATTATATAAAGTAATAATTAAAATCTTAAAAGCATATAGAAGTGATATTACATGAACATCCATTTCAGCAAATAAATTAATTTATTGAAATAATAGCAATGAAATCCAGTTATCTTCTATACCAAACAATAGTCCACATTCACTCTAAAGAATAAGAAAGTGGCTATTTTAGATATTCTGCACTTTCGGATCATTGCCACACCTCTTCGGGTCTTTGATCAAAACACAAAAGCGACCACAGGAAATAATTGAACAAATTAACATGACTCTAGATTTAACTCATACAGGTTTGAAATCAACTACTCTATGCAATTTGAGATATCTATAAGAGCTGTGTTATTTTCAAAATTAGCTAATTACAGTTAAAAAGAACTTCCAGTTCTGGATATATATATATGACTATGAAATTTTCCAATGTGAAAAAATGTACTTATTGACCATTTGTTAGACACGAGAATACTCTAGTGAGATGGGGCTATAATTTGAGCAACTAAGGAAAAGCATCTTTCTACATAAAGCACAAGGAAACGTAGCACATGCAACTAAAGCCACACTACTCATTCACTGAAGTAGATGAGAAGACACTGAATGAGCAGATGTCAACACGTATTAGTTTACAGTAAACTTATGCACAGATTCATCTCTAAAGGTGTGAAATTCTGATTATCCCATTTATCCCTATGCAGCTAAATTAAAGTGAAGGTTAAATTTGTAAAATACCAGATCTTTAAACTGGGGTTAACGTCTCTGCCACATAACAGATGGAGAATTCCCAATGTTCAGCTTAGCTTGGAGGAACACAGTTAAGATGGGCTAGGAATTGAACACAATTCTGGTTCTAATTCTTGGATTACCCCTTCACACCCATTTTGCACACCTACTTGAGACAATGCCTACCACCTGTTTTCATCCATTGAATTTTCTGAGGAAAATATATCTTTTGTCCAATAAAGACATCTTTTATTATTTTGAAATCAACAGAACTTTAACATGTTGCTAAAATTCATTGCTTTAAATATAACAAAAGAAAAATGTAGTCAGAGGCTAGTTGTGTACTTAAGTTGATCTATATTTTGACATCACACTGTGCATATATGAATGTTTAAAATCCTAATAATTTAAATCTCTGATTTGCAGGCTGATGGATGATAGTTTCTATGACAAAGATTAAGCAACAGTATCATATGCAAAGGTACATATTGAAGACATTATTATTTAAAATCATTCTCCCATTTGACTTATTGGCTTGACATCCAGCCCTATGCCTTTAGCCTCTCACATCTCTACTGAAGCTAGAGTTAATACTGACATTTTAGAAAACAGGATCCTTCCCTCAGTGAGATCAATAAAGCCCATACTAATGCATTGTAGAATGAGGAATTTAACCACTAGACTACAAGACCTCAAACTTACCACCTAATAAATACATCACACAAGCTCTGGAGTTCTTCACTTGGCTAAAATTCTGCTGGAAGCCAATCTGGAAATTCATGCTTCAACCCACTTAAAGATTGTTTAGTCCTCTTTGATGAGCCCTGACCTGCCCTTTCAGCTCTGTGTAAAGTATAACAGTTGATATCTCTCAAAATTACACTCTGTTTTTCATTATTCAACACTTAGATTTCTTCAGCAAAGCATGGAGGCCACACAGTAATCTGATAAAGTCACTTCTCAAGGTTAAATATCAAGAAAATAAATAATACAATAAAGCCTTTCCTCTAGAAGCAGTATCCCAGGGGATAGATAAATCCATGTCATAATAATGTGATTGACTGTATGACCTCAGGTTCTTCTTTCATTTTATTTCACTACTTGGGATTCACACTTAAGAAAAGAGTGCCATACAGACATGTCAACAAGGTAGAGCCTCTGATTTAATGATCTAGCCACGTCTCCAGGAAACATTCAGCCAAGCAGTAAAGCTTTGTACTGGGGCTTTCCTTAGTCTATGTTTGTGGTTAGGAGTTGTTAAGTAATGATACTATTAAGTATTGCATATCATCAATATTAGGAGTCATGTGTTTGTTTTGAAAACGAAAACGAAAAGTTCACTTGTAGCATTATATATTGTTTTACTTTTTTTCTAAGTTGCTCTGTCGTGCAGTGCCCATTGCTTAGTTATTAGTGTTAATATGGTATACACTAATAAGAATGCAGAAGTTACATTACTATTAATCCTTAATAATGGAGATATAAAATAAAATAGTGGAAATATGTCAAAGGAGCGAAAACTGCTTGAATAAAATGAACCATAGAATTTGCCGTATTTTGTTAAAACTTTCTCATGTTCAGAGTATGGAGACTATATTTCCAGAAATTCACAATTGAATAAATTATAAGATTATTTTAGGAATAAGAGAGGGTATTGTGGGAATATTATTAACAAAATACATTATGTTCATAGACGGAATTTTCAAAAAATCCATAAAAAGGATAAAAAGATAAGAATCATGTCTTTGACACTATAAAGCATATATCTTCAACACTTAGTGCTTGAACCAATATGTAACATGTGGAAAACTGAAGTGTTAAAACTTCAGAATTATTGTGTGGTTGAAATAATTCTCTAAAATCTGATTCTGAGCCCCTCTAAATTAAGGCTAGGGATATTACCCAAAAATAACAGTTTAGTTAGTTGTTAGTCTCTTGCATTTCTGCTTTCTGTATTTCATTAGATAATCTAGTTTTCTAGATGAGTTTTATTTTTCATTGACAACTTCTGAAATAAAAAAGACTTGCTTTGAAGCCTTATTCCTATATTATCAACCTTCAAAATTTCATTAGCAATGCAGTAAATATATTTGGTTTGGAGAAAATCACTTAATCCTATTTTCATTTTTATAGGTGAATAAAATTCCTCTTTAAGTAGCTACATTTTGAAGTAGCCTAAAAAGTGGCATGTTTTCAAACAATCCACCTGAGTGGAGTATATAAAACATTACAAATGACATACAAGGGGAATTATTTCTTTCCATTGTGAGATAGCTTTAAGATATAATAAGATCATTGTGATTAACAGCTTGTGATGAACATCTTGATTTTCTATTTGATTGGATCAGGAAATGCCTGTATTAGTCAAGTACCCCTCTGGGATTGCCTGTGAGGGCATCCAGATATGATGAAATCCCAAGCAATCAGACATGATTAATGGATCAATTCATAATACAATGGTATTATTGAGAGGTGGAGAAAGTTCAGAAGTGGAGCCTATTGGAGGAATTATATCCCTCGAGCATATTTCTGGGAGATTTATTTTGTCCTTGCCTTTTCCTGTATGCTTCTATTTTTGCTTCCTGTTCACAAAGAAATAAAGAACAGCCTTGGCCACGTGATCCCTCCACCCTGATGATGGTTTAATTACATGTGAACAAGCAACTGTAAACAGAACAATCTGAAATTATGAGTCCCAAACACAACCATTCCACCTGTAGATTGTTTCTCTAGGTGTTTTGGTCACAATTGTGCAAAAGAAATGACTGAGGTTTTCCTGAATGGTAATAATAAAACTATGAAGAGGGGAACTCAGCTTTTCTTACCGAGCTAAAATTAAAATCATGCAAATGATAAGTCTATGTCTTAGAATGCATGGCCTTCCCTTTTGAAAATCTTACACCCATTTGTTTTTTTTTACATTTATTCTTTAATTTTAAAGATGTAATATGTTACAAGGATGGTCATTATTTAAAACAATTTTTTTTTTGGATGGACGTAAACTCTATTTTTTTTTAATATATATTTATTGTCCATAATGTGTTACATTATTTAGTGGGCAAACCATGCGTTGTTATCCCGAATTCCCCCCATCAGTGACAACACACTTGGGCCAGGAAGACTGGGATGAGTACTAAGATATACAGGATACCTTGCCACAAGGACTAATAAAACAATTTTTATTCTTGTTTATATTCTTATAAAAAGTAAGGTGAAAAAAGAGTCACAAAATATGTGTAAAAGCTTGAGATGGATATTTTCTGGGATTTTGAACTTGCCCCTCCCATTTCCCTCTCCCCCATGTGCCTGACCCTGCCTGACCCATTTCAAGTTCAAGTGGTACAGCACCTCTGAAGCATCAATACATACACCTGTGGTTGCTTTTGATTTCTGGAAGGCAGGCATTTAGTTCCAACTTGTAACAGAAAATATTTGTAGTCTTCAATAAACTGTGGTATTTCTTTACAAAAAAAGAAGATAATTCTTTGGATAATTATATACATACCCAATTCTACATCAAGCCTGTGTAAACACATACACACAAACACACACACGCACACACACACACATTATTACTGTGGAATTAGATATTTTAAATAACCTCGCGTTTGCATTATGTCAACATCATTTCACACAAAAAAATACATTGTCCTACTAAATTTTTTTACCATAATAAGTTAGAAATCTGTATTTAGCATATATATATTCCTAGGATCTAATGACAAGTCACAAAAGAAAGTGCCTGGTTGTACTCTCCAGCAAGAGGTAATGGTAATAAGTGAAATATAATCTGACAGTTTAAATTTAATCAGTATGTCACTGTTTTGTCTTAATCGAATGAAATCATCCTAGGTTGAGTACTTAATTTACTCTCCACAGCTAGAGGTGGGTAATGAAATCAGGAGTCACTCACTACTTGACTATAGAAAGTAGCACAATTAGGAGTGCTCATAACAATTTAAATTGGATCTGAATCGTGGAAGACTTTGCTAATTTCGACAAGTATAAACTTGGAAAGCCTCATGACTTCTGCATGTCAAGTAGGCATGGCAGGAATTTCTTGATTATTCCCCGACATTTTCAGGTGATCCTTCCAAGGTTTTGGTAATGTGAGATTGCAAAGCACCAGGGCTTGTAATAGAAAACACTCATTGTAGGTGTATACAAATAAGGTTTTCTTTTCTACCCCGAAGGACTCCATTTTCAAGCAGTAAAAAGGGCAAAGGAGAGACAACCAATTAGTAGAAAAAAAAGTCAGTAGTAAAATTTTCCATTTTGTTGGGATACCAAGGGAATAGAATTAGACTAAAAGATTAAGCAAACAACCTCAGATCATTTAGCTTCTATTATGGGATTTACTGCAAAATGAAACATTCATAAAGAAGTCTCTTGATTTTGTGACTCATTTGCCCTTTGTAGAATCATTAGGAAACCTACTGCTTAACATAGGATGAGGTAAAATTTGTTCATGCTGGCACTCAGAGGTAAACCTGCATAAAAATCCTTTTAAGGAATAAAATGACAGCAAGAACAAAGCACCTCATTTTTATTTGCCTGGCCCTGGCAATGGTCTGTAACTTAGAAGTGAAATCACATAACAGTAATTTTTTTTAAAAAAAATGCGTTAATGCTACTAAAATTGCTAAACTACTATAATTTTTAAAGGCTCCTAATTAATGTGATTCAGAGAAAGAAACATACCTATGGGAAGTTTGATAAACATCAGTTGTAAAAAACTAAAAGTCAATCACCTAAAATATTGCACAAACTGAACATTTATTATATGTGATATTTCATGTCAACTTCCACTTATTGACATGTCAGCCTTCTGCTTTTTTATAGGATGGCACTGGCGCTTTTTCCCACTACAATAGTCATTACCTAGAAAAAATGAATAGTTGAATCCAAATGAAGTGTCATAAAATTTACATAAACTATCAGAATTTTGGTATACTAATATATAAGACTCTAGACAAGAATCAATTAGAATGTAGCAAGTAGCATGGGGAGCAATGGAAGTCAATTGTCAATCTTAAAGGTGTTTCTAAATTAATGTTACAGACGCCTCATTTATTTTTAAATGTACAAAATATTGGATTATTATCCATGGCTAGCTTTCTGTACACCTAAAGAATACAAATATGGTCTCTGAATCTTTAACTATTTCAGTGTTGGCTAATGTACGGAGTTGGATATAAACCTGTATTTTGCGTAAGATACAAATAACCATAGTAGGTGGGTTTTTATTGTATACTTATTGACAGTGCCCAGGAAAGAGCTAAGATGAGTCTCCATATTCACTCAACACATTCACATTTGATAAGTTGAGTAAGAAACTTTCCATATATATTTATTAAAAGCTGACTGTTCAAATGTAAAGTTCTTGGGACTCATCAACTAAAAAATAAATAAATAAAGCATGTGTTCCTGCTTCTTGTCTAATACATGGTGTCAATTGCCAATGCAAATTAAGTCAATGTATAGTGTGTTATAAGAAAATAAATACTTTAGAAATAAAAACATGGAGATTCCGGAACATATAAAATGTTAAATTATACATGACACAGACAGTGAAGAATTTGGGGTCCAGATAGTATATATTTAATAACAATACACATTCATTCTATTCTATGGTTATGCCATTTATTTTTTTTCTGGTTCTTTTGCATCAAAGAGAATTGACTTTTATTACAATGTCTAAACTCTCGAGCAACTTTTGATCAGAATCACATGAATGTGAAGTCTAGCTTAAGTCTGTAAAAAAAAAACAAAAAAAACAGAAATATCCAGGAAACCAACTCTGCAGTAATGTTTGGGCACTGAGTGGAGCATATACCACAAAGACATGTCAAAGGCTATTAATTCACAAATCAGAAAGTCAGAGAGAAGTGTGCACACAAACATACCCACATCATACACACTCACAACAGAAAGACGAAAAAACAAGTCTTTACTCCTGAAATGTTTGCCAGATAACTTACTTTGGAAATGTATCTTTAAGATATCAATGAATGTTATCACATATCTAACAAACACAAGCAATAAGGCCTCCATCAGTTTGGCATAGACATTAATTAGTTCTTTGGGATTCTAATTAGGTCTCAATTTCCAATGTATGCTTCATCTCCAAAACAATCCAAAAACACTAAATCCAACCCAGAATAATGTCATTGAGAATAAATGAATTCAGAAACTATGAAATAATTAATTCTTGCTTTCTTCTTACAATGGTCAGGCTGTTACTGACTTTCCATCACAATGAGTTCAAGCAGCTGAGCCTGTGGAAGAATGTTTCTATGCACTTTTCCAGAGAGGACACTTTACTGCAATGATTCCAAAACCTCCCTGTCTGGTGACATAGTCAAGATGTTTATTTGGGACCTTCTGTCAGTGGTTCTGGTATACCTATCTGAATGGCACGAGAAGACAAGAGCTCAGGAAAAAAATAAGTATCGAGGGAGAAAAGGGAATCGAAGATAATCAAAGTGAAAAATGGAGGAAGAAGTAGAGAAAAAAATAACTTACTACCCTGTGGAGACTATCACCTCATTTTTGTTTGTGAAATTGGCAGGTACAATACAAGCCTGCAGCAGAGCAGTGCGTTTTCCTCAGACTCTCTGACAGCAGCCTCAGCTCAGCTCAGTCCCTGCTCAGAGGAAGTGGCTGGTGAGGCTGAGAAGTTGTGAAGCGCAGATTGAGACTCCTGACTCCGCATCTGAGGGACTGTTTTGATCCCCGACGATTGCTCTGTTTATTGCAAACTTTGAAGATTCTTTTCTGTTCTCTCAGGCTAACGTGTGAAAATATCCATTACCGACCTTCCCTGCTTGGATAGAAATCCTCATTCAGGCAGAGTTCAGTAGACTGAACACTATTCAGCACTGTGACAAAAGGGAAAAACATGCGTGAGAACAGCAGTGCCAACATCAAGAGGAATGAGTTTTTAAATGAGGTAAAAATGTTTATTAAATAAAGCTCAGTGCCTGCTTGATACTAAATGTCTGTGTGCTTCCTCATCAAGTTCATGTGCTGAAAGTTGATTCCCACTTGAGGATCTTGTTTGAAGCCAACCTTCAAACTTGAACTGCACAGCCAGGCCCTGCTTAGGTATTTGCTAAGGGTAAACAGAGCAACTCAGACCCTGTTCTTGGTTCCTACCACTGGGGAAAAAAAGTGACACAGGGGACTTCCACCTGGCTCAAAATCAGAACACAGGCATCCTTTCTTGTGTGTGTGTGTGTGTGTGTGTGTGTGTGTGTGTGTGTGTCACTGTACTGTGTTTCAGAGTCCCCTCCTACGTGCTCCCAGTGACCACAGCAGGCCTATGATACAGATGACCGTCCTCAGACCCCTTGTTCCTCCATGCCTTGTCTGCCCCAGCAGAACTGCCATTACCTGCAGAATGGGGTTTGTGCTCTGAGAATTTCCTCCGGGTCTTCCACCAGGGGACTGCAGCTCCTTGACACTCTGCACCCACGAATGGTGACCAGAATAGAACTTCAATTTGCTCTGGTCCAAGTGATCTTTGCTCTTGGTTGACCTTTAAGTGTCTAAGTCCTCAGGATTGAACCTAGGAACTCACCAATGGCAGACAAGTGCTTTACCATGAGCAATAAATACCCCCAAGTCTCCTCCACATGAGCCTCAGGGACTAAAAATGATCAATTCTAAAGTGACAAAAATCATCTACCCATAACACATGAAGGTGTATTTGATGCAGAAAAATGTCAACACATGTCCAGCAGCTGCTTTGGATGATGTTTGGAGGTGGATCAGATGCCTGTCCATCCTGAAAAATGGCATAGCTTCTGAAGTTGACAAATGACAGTCATTGTAATGAAATATGAAATACAGAATATCTCTTTCAACTACTGAGTCTCTGAATGCCTTTGCTTCCAAACCCACCCAAGGCACTCATAGCCCAGGTAACTTTCAGCAGTGAGTCAGAACGCTGCCCATCTGCTGTGGAAGGGGTCATGGGAACCCCAAAGCATTACAGTACAGGAAGTAAACTTGGAACCCAAAAGTCCACTATCCATCTTTTTGTGTCGGAGCTGCCTGCTGGATGTCTTGGCAGCCTGGCCCTGGGTGAGCCAACAGGGTTTCTGCTCCCTCCCCATTTAGAAGGTGCAGGCTTGGCCTCATCAGAGCAGAGCAGTGAGGGTCCCAGAAGTGCACCTGGACTGGAATGTGCCTCACAAGCACAACCTCAGCTCCTTCCTACACTGGCAACAGGATGCTTCCAGGAGGTGTCCATCTCTTGTTACCAAAAACACAGATGGGGGCCCGTAGAAGAGAAAAATGACCCTGGAAAACCCAGCGGCCTTGTTGCCTTGGCTGGTCTGAAACTCCATGCCCAGCCCTGCCTTAGTCATGTGAGCGGCTCACAGCACTGATGTTCTCCATAGTGCCTGGCTGTGAATCACACAGGCCAGAGCTACAGACCTTGAAGACTTCCTTGGGCCTTGTTCAGAGGCTAATGGTGCTATGGAGGCAGTGTACCACACCAAAATCTAAGATCATCAGCTGCCATTTTCCAACTTGTCCAGCAAACTGAGAAGGAAATCATCTTCTAGAAAATTCTTTCCTTCCCTGTTTCTCTTTCTCTCCTTCCCTTTCTTCTAGCTAGTTCACCTTACCTTAATAAAACCAGTGGAGACTGGGGTAGCCCAGTTGGTAAAGAGCTTGTGTAGTATGTTTAATTTGCATTTGATTCCCAGCACAGCATAAACCCAGGATAATGGTGCATGCCTGTAATCTAAGCACTTGGCAGTCAGACAAGAGGACTGCCTCAAGTTTGAGGCCTGCACAATCAACACAGTGAGTGTTAGGCCATCCACAGGACATAGTGAGACCTTGCTTCAAATCAAAGAAAACCCTTTGATGGGCTGCGGATAGAGCTCAGTGGTAGAGTGTTTGCCTAGCATGGGCAAGATCCTGGGTTTAACCCTCAAAACAAAAAAGATAAACAAACAAACAAATAAATAAATGCTATGAGAACCCTTTGATATTTAAAAATATTTTACATATGCTTGTTTGTATCCTGCTCCCAAATTTGCATGTTGAAACCATGTCACCAATCAGCAAGTAGAGCCTTGTAGAAGATGGTGAGGTCATGATGCTGGAACCCTCATTCATGAGTTTAGTGTCCTTAAAAGTGAGCTCAAGGGAGCTTACTGCTCTCCTCCAAGTTTGAGGATGCAGCAAGAAGCCAGACCTCACCACACCCTGAATCTGCTAATTCTAATTGGCAGGCTAGGAGAAAGAACTTCTGCTAAGCACAGCATACCTCCTAGTTCATGGCATTATGACCGATGGCCAAGGCAACAAAAGCTTGCAAAATGTACAAGCTACTCCCCCACCATGGCCATTTAGGAGCTAAGTAGTCAATGTCCCAGCTCCTGAAGAAGTCCACGGCAGTCATGTTGAAGGACTTTGGCACAAGAATTCCAAACTCATGCTCAGTATTGCTAAAAAGATTACACATAAAAGGGTAAATGTTTGTGTAATGGAAAAAGTAATCCTTGAGTATACAGGTGTCCGGTCTTTTCTCTAGAGAGACTAACCATACCCTCTTGGTATTGTCTTAAGCAAATGCTCCTGCTATGGTATAAGGAAGCAGAAACAAGAGATAGAAAGCCATTCAACCCTGGTGCAAAGTGACTCTGCATTGAAATGGGCTCCTCAGTAAATCATTTGGTGTTTTGATTGAAGACTGAAGACAAGCCACATACCCAACTCCAAAGAGCATAGTCACACATTTCCTTTGGTGCTCATAAACCATATTGACAGGTCTTTTGGGTGGAAGATGTAGCTCTCACAGAAGTTCTGTGTCTCTGGGGGCACAGTCACAAGTGCCACATATGAGGATTTCACAGAGGCATTGACCTTGTCCAAAGAGCTCTGTCAGTAGCTATAAATCACCAGCATCTTGATTGCAGATCCAGGTCTACCCTCATCAGGTAGGCAAGCAAGAACATTTCTAACAAGAATCCCAGAGCAGTATAATTATGCATGTACGACAGTAGGAGAGAGCCCAAAGGTGGGACCTGGGGAGATAGCTCAGGGGTCTATTCTGCAAAGTCTACTGACCTAGATTCAATTTCCCAGCTACCCATATAAAGCCAAACTATCATTTGATTGTGGCAACCAGAGTCCCTGGTGTGTGTGTGTGTGTGTGTGCATGCATGTGCACACACACACACACACAAATAAATAAATAAATAATAGTTAAAAATCAAAGATGTCTGGCGTCACAATGACAGATCCCTACCCTGTTTCACACAATGACCACATGTTTTTTATAAGTGGTAACAGGGCACTGGGTTGACACATGCTTCTCTCTTCTACAGAGGTATAGAGCTACTTCTGAAGCTACAAGCCTTCCTTCCTTAATGAAATTAAGGCTACACCTCGTGTGCAGAGGAGACAAAAGCATCCAAGTAGAAT
The DNA here is from genome assembly GCA_004024765.1 of Zapus hudsonius. Taxonomy (NCBI): domain Eukaryota; kingdom Metazoa; phylum Chordata; class Mammalia; order Rodentia; family Dipodidae; genus Zapus; species Zapus hudsonius. The sequence continues at coordinate 12,341 of PVHP010004756.1, read as the reverse complement.
CTCAGAGGCCCACCTGCTGCTGATTCACCTGGGACAAGACCTTGGATTCCTGAGTCTTTACTTCTTTCTGATCTTTACCTCTTTGTACTAAGAATGAAAGCCTTGCCTGGCACTACTGGTATGGAAAGAAGATATCACAACATAAAAACACTTAGAGTCAATATCATGCTAATAGGAGAAACACTGAAAGGATTCCCACTAAGCTCTGAAACAAGACAAGGATGTTCACAGTCTCCATTGCTATTCAATAAAGTACTTGAAGTCTTGGAATGAAGTGACAAGAGAAATAAATAAAGATATTCACATTGAAAAGGGAGAAGTCAAATTATCTTTATTAGGAGATGATATGATTCTTTGTATGAGACTGAAGACTCCACAGAAAACTCCTAGAACTGATATTTTCTGCAAAGTAAAAAGACACAAAAGAAAAACAAAAAGTTACTAGGTTTCTTAACAGCAATGATAGACAAGTGATAGATAAGAATGAAATTACAGAAATGGTACCACTCACAATAATCACAGAGACATTTAAAGATCTGTGAACATCTCTAAACAAGGAAGATAAAGACTCTACAATGACAACTTTGAAACCCATAGGAAAGAAATTGAGGAAGACACTAGAAGATAGAAAGATCTCACAGGTTTGTAGATTGGAAGAATATCGTAGAAATGGCTATCCTATCAAAAATAATATGCATGCTCATAGTAATCTCCATCAAATATAATCTTGAAATTCATATGGAAGCAAAAATCCCCTAGAGAGCCAAATCTATCCTCAACAAAAATAATGCTGCTGAAGGTATCACCATACCTGATTTCAAGCTGTACTACCAAGCCACCGAGTTAAAACAGCAGGATACAGGCACAAAAACAGACATGTAGATCAAGGGAATAGAATAGAGGAGCAGATATAAGTTCATCTAACCAAGCCACCTGATTTGTGACAAATAGGTCAGAAGCATATATTGGAGAAAAAACAGCATTTTCAACAAATGGTGCTGGAAAAGGTGGATATCATCATGTAGAAGAATGGATCTTGCCTAAAAATCAACCCCAAATGGATCAAGAACCTCAATTTAAGATCTGAAACAACTACAAGCAAAAGTATGAAAAACACATCGAGAAATAGGCAAAGAGAGGAACATTTGGAATAGGACCCAAGAAATAAGGAAGATATTCAATGTATGGGACCTTGTGAAACCAAAGTGCTATTTTATAGTAAAGGAAACTTGGCCTAGTAAAGAGATAACCTTTGCCTGATTTTATATATATCAGAGACAAACTTAGAATAATATACTAAGAACTAAAAAGAAACAACCCATAAAAATAATCAAACAACCTAAACAAAGAACAGGACTTGGAACTAAAAGAATTCTCAAAAGTAGAAATACAAAAGGACCATAGATGATTTCTTTCTGTTTGTTTTTATATTTTTTGATGTTTAGTGTCTTTAGTCATTAGGTAAGTGCAAATTAATGTCACTCCAGACAGAATGATTATCCTAGAAAACTCAATGGCAACAAATGCTGGGAAGGGTGTTGGGAGAGAGGAACTATCATTTAGTGATAGTGATTAGGTAAAGGCACTATGGAAATCAGTGTGGAAATTCAAAATGTTAACTAATCAATCTACCACGTGACCCACCTAGAGCACCCTGGGCATATTCCCTTAGGACTCTACTCTCAGACACCTGCACATTCATGCTTATTGATGTCTAGTTCATAATAGCTATGCAATGAAATCAATTTAGATGTCTTTCAACTGAAGAATGAATAATGAAAATGTGGCACATTTATACAATGGAATAATTTATTCAGCTGCAAAGGAAAATGAAATCATGAGAATCACAGGAAAATGGATGGACCTGGAAAATACTATAGAAGTGAGGGAAGCCAGGTACAGTTTATCTTTGTGATGACAACTGGTAATTAAACTAAAACATATAATATATACAAAAATGAAAATACACTAGAGATTCAATAGGAAGGAGGATGTTAGTGGGATGAGAGGGAGTTAAGAGAAAGTAACTGTGAATGAAAATAAGAGAGATAATAGGCACACATGAAAGTGTCAGAAAATTTTTCACAGTACTTTTTATTCTAAATATGACAATTTTTGCCTATTTGGGCTATGTGCTTCTTTCAATACAAATAGAAATACAATATTAGAATTTTTTTTATTACAACAACAAGAGCAGAGGTCCAAAAATGCAGATGTTAAATAAATATTCGCTGGAAAAAAATGTTTTGGCTGAGCTGGGTGGGTTACACTTAATTGTAAATCTCAGCACTTGAGAAGGCTGTGGCAGAAATTTGAATTCAACTTGTCTATGTAGTGAGACCCTATTCAAAAAAATTTACAAAAAACTTGCCCATGGCCAAAAAAAATTCAAATTTTGGAGAAATTGGAAATGTTTGGTTGAATCACTAAAATATGAAAAGTTTTGTAGATTCTTTAAACATTTTTTAAAAGTTACATTCCTATATTTACTAAAAGTGTACTTAAAATACATTGAGAACACTTACCAAATACATAAGATGATCTTTGTTTTTGGATTACTTCCTCTGCCATGATAAGATTAATTTATTAATGCTGGGCTGGAGAGATGGCTCATAGGTTAAGGCACTTGCCTGCAAAGCCTAACAATCTTGGTTCAATACCCCAGTAAAGCGGCCCATACATCGAGAGTTCCTTTGATGTGGCTAGAGGCCCTGCTGTGTCCATTCATTCTCTCTCTCTCACTTTTTCTCTCTCTGTATCTCTCTGCTTGCAAATAAAAAAAAAACTAAATAAATAAAAAGAAAAAGTCAAATCACCATATTTGTTAGTGCTGAGTCATTTGTTCATTCACTTGCACTGCTTGTTCTGGTGTTTTTCTGTGGATGACAGTCTTCTTTTGGCTTGTTCTACAGAGTCCTTTGTTTGGGGGAAAAATAAATAAATGAACTCACTAGGGGCTCAGGAGATGGCTCAGTAGATAAAATGGTTCTAGCACAAGCCTGAGTACCTGAGTTCAGATCCCCAGATGCCACGTAAAAGTGAGTTTCTGTCAATTTAACACACATATGGTGCAATGGGAGGCAGAGACAGGGGGATTGCACAGATCCTTACGGTCCAACTAACCTGCTGAGAGGAGCAGTTTCAAGAGACCCTGCCTCCTGAAGGTAGAAGGTGATGCCCAGTCACAAAAAAGTTTTCCTGTGACTTCTGCATGCAAGCACATACTCATGCCCATGGACACAAACACATATAAAATGTCACCCTCACGAGCCTGAATAAATGGCTGGGCATAATGAATATCTGCATTCCAAAACCAACAACACTTAGACACTATTCTTGTGACTGGGAATGTAGCTCAATGATTCAGGGCTTGTCTGGTGGGTGGGCACAAAGCTCTGGGTGCTGTCCGAACAAAAAATAATGAATGCATTAAAAATTAGTAGATATGCTATGCTATTATTCGGAAAACTACATCTATGAAATTTCAAGGTGAAAGGAATAATTTAATGTGAAACCATGATTCCTACATCCAATTCAAGTTAACAGGTCCTAAAAGCCAACTGTGTTGGCCCAAACATGAATCCTAACCCTTGCAAGGCAGGGGCAGGAGGATCATTGAGAGTTCAAGTCAGCTGGGTTACAGACTGAGTTCTAGACCAGTAAAGCCTATAATGAGTGTGGAATCCTTCACAAAGAAACAACAAAACAAACAAAAAGGCTTTTAAGGTATTATTTTCCTAATTTACTGGCCCATGTTCTAAATATTCTTTTAAAATTGGGACTCTATGATCAAAAGCAGATTGTAGTGAAGTGGTCAAGAAAGAAAGCCCTGACTACCCTGCCAATTTATACTAGAGAAATGAGAATGTCAGTTCATGCCGATCATTATTAAAGCTTTCAATGTAGTTATATTCTGAAAATATATGGGAAATAAAAGGGAGAAAAATAAAAAAAAAAAAAAAAGGACAGCATTATTCCAGAACTGGGGAGAAGGCTCACTGCAAACAGGTGCCTGTTCTTTCAGACTGATGACTCAGGTAATCCCTGGCCGGCTGGAGTGGTGGCTCAGCAATTAAGGCACTTGCTTTCAAAGCCTGATTGTCCAGGTTCAATTCTCCAGTACTTATGAAAAGCCAGATCCAAAAAGAGATGCAAGAATCTGGAGTTTGTGTCCAGTGGTAACAGGTACTGTCACACCCTATTAATTCTCTCTCTCTCTCTGTATCTGTCTGTCTCTGTCTATCTCTTTGTCTTTATCTCTCTTTGTCTCTCTCTATATATATAGAGAGAGATAAAGTTTTATATATATATATATATATATATATATATATATATATATATATCTCCTTACAAATAAAGAATGAATATTTTAAATCATACTAGCCAGGCTTACTGGCTCATACCTTTAATCGCAGCATTCAGGAGGCCGAAGTCAGAGTATCATCATGAGTGCAAGGCCAGCTTGGAGCTACAGAGTGAATTCCAGGTCAGCCAGTGTTAAAGTGAGACACTACCTTGAAAGAAAAACAACCAAACTTGTGCTTAGTAGAACTGGAAGGGGGAAATCTTATCACTATTTTTGCATATGGGTTGAGTTAGGCTTCTAAAACCATGTTCCTGTCTCCCCAGGTGTGCTACATAGTGAGTTTTTGGCCAGTGAAGACTGTAGCTAGTGTGGAACTAGTCACGAAGAAACAATAAAACAAGCAGAGAGGGTACAAAGCTTTCCTACCAGCTGAAACTTCCCACTCCATGCTTCCTTGTTCTTCCTGCAACTCCCTAAAGGATATTGCACAAGACAGACTTTGTGGACAGTGCCCTGTAACTCAAAAGAGGCAGTAGCTGTCCAACCCCTGCCTGCCACATAAAGACCCTCTGAGACACAGTTCTCCTGTCTCCAGGTCATGAACCCTAGTTCATGAGCACCTGAGGTCCACTGCTGGAGGACAGGGGCCAGCACTCATCCTGGACAGTCATCACTCCCTTCTTCTGCCCACAGATTTTGCTGATGTCCATTTACTCATTTAAAACCTATTACTTCCAGGAAAATAACAAGCCTAAGATAGCTCCATTTAACATGTCTATAAATTGAAGAATTCTTTTGATAAAATATGTAATTGAGAATGCATGTGTTTTAGATGAAGAGACACAAAGAAGAAATAAGGCATGTGCCTGTTGCTCAGCCATGTGGGGCTTGAGGGTACACAGGCCCCTTGGAGAAGCCGAGCATGTCCAGCACAACAGGAATCCCCAGTGAGGTGCACCTGGTGGCCTGTGACTTATATCTCAAAACACATAAATCCAGAACTTATGTCTTTCTCTGAAAACTACATTGACAATCACGGGTGGGGTGAAGTGCTGGACTAGTGAGGAATAAAGGTAGATAGCACAAACCTGACAGCCACAGGGTTCTGCATGCAGCCAGGACAGACAGGCTCAGAGGCCAGATTCACCCTGGAGCTCAAAGACCAGGCAACAGAGAAGAAAAGACAGTTTTTAGAGTTTGGACAACAGGCTCAGTGGGGTGAGGAAGCCGCAGAGGGAAAATGAGGGGAGATCCAGTCTGACTGCCTGGTAGCTCAAGAAAGAAAACCAGAAGAGAACCCATGGATGGCTGGGACAGGTGCCAGAGCCAAGGTCAGGCAGGGCAAGGCATTCAGAGTCTAGGCGTGGACAAGGATAGCTTGACAGATCCCTGACGCCCTTCACTGGCAACCGCAAGTCTTTGACTGAGTACTAATATTTATTTGTGTGAGAGACAAAGACTGACGAGGCCAAGGAAAGGAATGCTAGCCACAAGGAATGAGGTAGAATAATTCTGTACAGCCCCCAAGAATGAGAACTAGTGCTTGAGCTCACAAGTCAGAGAGGAAAGACCTTATAAATGGATGTGGGACAAAATTCTCATGAAAATCAAATTGCCTGAGCACTGGGGCTAGACCAGTCCTGGAAGGAAAGTTACTGTGATATTGTGAAAGTAAATGACAATCATGTATGTGAACATAAAATCCACAGATGTGGGTACCCTTAGGAAAGTTTGGGGGAAGGAAGTGTGTCACTGGGAGGCATGCCTTGAAGTTTTATAGTTAACATGACAATGTAACTTTGGCTTCCTTCTCCTGCCATGCTTTCTTGTCATGATGGATTTATTTATCTTTTGTGAATATGTAAGCCAAAACAAAACCATTTGCTTTTCTTTTTTCTTTTTTTTTTTTAATACACACACATTTATTTGGCCTTGAACTCATAGAGATCCTCCTACCTCTGCCTCCAGAGTGCTGGGATTAAAGGTGTGCGCCACCACACCCGGCACCATTTGCTTTTCTAGGAGGCTGCTGATAGAGTATTTTGTCAATCAGTGAGAAGGTAACTCTGCCAGGAGCTACGCATGCAGACTCACAAATGTAAGCTCTCAACTGTTCACACTATTATTTAGTGGAGCTGAGAAAGAAATCTGAAACTATTTAATACAATGCAGAAACTCCAGTATCAATCATCAAAAATAATTTTCTATTAACAATGAAATAATATTAGCAAAACCCCAGATCACGATAGGAAAAAAATATCCATACAACAAATCCAGAAAGAAGACCAGTTCACGATGACACTGGCATAGATTGTCTGTTCAACAAAGGAGGGAAAAAAGGGAGCTTTGAAGGGAGAAATTGAAAATACAAAACACCCTCAATTGATTGTCTAGTCATCAAAATAAAATAAGTGTTCAATAGGTTCTAAACGAATAACAGGCAAGACTGCAAGAGAATCCTGGGCTTAAAGGAAAGTCAATAAAAACCATTCAATTCAAGTGCAGAGAAAAACAAGAGGGAGAAAAAGTGAGAAGCTCACAGTGCAACAGAATGCAGTGTCAGGAATCCCAGGACAACCAAGAGAGAGAAAGCAAGAGGAGAATGCTGAGGAAATGATAATAGTGCGCTGGGAATGTAGCTAAGGGTTGGGCCACTGTGCAGTATTTGTAGGACACTGGGATTGATGTCCACTATACCTACCACAAAATAGAAGTGAAAGCTGGAAATGTTTGCAGATATGAAAGACACTATGAAATTACATCTCAAAGAAATCATGCCAAGCACATGATGCACCCAAACTCACTCTCTCTCTCTTTTTCTCTCCTCTCCCTGCGTCTCCCTCTTCTGCTCTCTAATAAATAAATAATAATATTGTTTTTATTTAAAGAGCATCACCTGGTCAGAGGAGATGACTTAATGGTTACAGGTTTTTGCTTGCAAAGCTTTCTAATCCAGGTTTAATTTTCTAGTACCCACTTAAAGCCTGATGTAATAGCATGCATGCATCTGGAGTCTTAACTCTCTCTCAAATAAATAAATAACACATAAATAAAATTTAAAAATCGCATTACCAACACAAAAAGGAGAAAGTACAAGTTGAGCAACCTCTCTCATGCACACATTGAAAGTCAACAAATTCTTACCATATTAAGTCCTTTACAGTTCAGGTATGAGCATCCGCTGAGATCTTCCTACCTGACTCCCCTTCCAGGCTGTGGCTCTTGGTCTACAAACTCTCCAGCTGTTCCTTGCTCTCCTGCAGCTCCTTTTCTCCCTTTCTGTTTTGGCCTCCTCCAGAGTGAGTTCTTTCCTCCTTTTGACAACTAAATGGCAACATAAAGAACAGGTTACAGACTTGCATAGAAGACCACATCCCCAAGTGTAAGCTAGGTGTGATGCCCAGGCCTGGAATCCCAGCCCTCAGGAGACAAAGGCAAGAGGATCCAGGCCAGACCACAGAATCTATCTCAGAAAAAGCCAGGGAGCTGGGGTAAGGATGAGGCTCAGCTGCTCAAGTGTTTAAGCTCCCTTCAGAGAAGCTTGTCTTGGGCATGTACCTGAAATCCCAGGTCTTACTTGCATTGAAAGCAGGATCCCTCAGACTTGCTGATGAGCTAGTCCAGCCAATACGTCTGACCTACAAGTTCAGGGAAAGACCTTGTCTCTGTGAAATAATGTGGAGAGTATAGGATCCAGATGGTCACCATATGCATAGCCCTCAGGTCCATGTGTACCCCAGACACATTTGCCCACGGGTATATAAAAACACACGCACACACACACACACACACACACACAGACACACACACACACACACACTTAAAATAAGTAGAAAAGAAGGTTGGTAATGTAGTTCCTTGGTAGAGTGTTGGTCCAGCATGTGAGATGTACTAACGTTCAATGCCAACATGAGAAAGAAAATGAAAGAGTATCAATTATGAATAGGATTGCTGTGAATTTGAGGCAAGTATATAGATACAGAGTGAATTCCAGGTCAGTTTGTGCTAGGGTGAGAGAGTAAGACCCTGCTATGAAAACTCTCTCTCTCATTCTCTCTATCCATATATTTGTTCTAGCTGGGGATGTAACTCAGTAGGTAACATGCTTGCTTTGCATGCAGAAGGCCCTGGGTTTGATGCCTAGCAATGCCTCAAAAAAACAGACAAGGTGGCACGTTCCTCTAAACACAGCATAAGCATCAGCTACTATGTAGTAAGTTAGAGGTCAGGCTGGGTTACATGAGACCATAACTCAAAAATTAACCAACCTAACCAGGAAATGTTCATTTCAGGTAAATCTTTTGGAGAATGTGTATTCATAGCAATGGCCTCATAAACCCAAATGACTTTCCTCACATTAAGTGGTCACTAGAAGAATGGCCCAATGGCCCATTGGTCAAAGGCAATTACTTAAGCAATCACTAGGGTCATAATCAGCTCTCCATAGCTGAAGGTTCTACCATAACAAATTTACCTAACTATGGAAACAAAATAATTAGGAAAAAAAGTTAGCATATGTACTGAGTGTGTACAGAATTTCTCTACTGTTACTGTATCTAAACAAATGTTTTATGCACATGGCATTCATACCATATTTGATTTACAAATAATCTAGACATGGTTTATATTGTATGTACAGGATGTGTGTGGGTTACATATGATTATTACACCACTTTATATAGGGGACTGAGTTAAGCATCCATGTATTTGAGTAGACTGTGTGTGTGTGTGTGTGTGTGTGTGTGTGTGTGTGTGTCTCTGTGTGTGCAATATATGCCATAAAGGTACTAAAAGATTTTACAATGGTTCACTAGCTCCTACAATATTAAATAAGAAATGCATCTACTCACCCAGGAATTGATTTTCTAAAAACTGAAATCTTAAATCACACATACATGTACAAGCATTTATTGTAATTTTCTCCCAAAAGGACAAGAATTTCATCATCTTTAAGGGCATAGGCATGGCTGAAGAATAGAATTTATAATGTTTTCTGTGTTTCATAAGATTTTCTGTTTTATTTCCTGTGAGTAATTTCATTGTATGAATAGTATACATTGTCATATAAAAAAACTGAGAAGTTCACTTAGCATCTGATAAAGCTACCACTTAGAAATTTGATGGCATAAAATTTTAAGTCTTTCTACTCCATGAAGACAGTGAGATGATTGTCAGAGTGAATAGCTATTGGCAGAAATGAAAAAGAACATGGTGAGCTGACAGAAACACTTAGGTCCAAAGGCTGGCCCTGCTCCCTAGGCTGTGAACCAGAAGAATGCTCATCTGGTATGTCGAGAAAAATTAGTCAACCAACTTCCCAAGCATTTCCTTTCCAGAAGACAAAGACAGGAAGCCATATTTTCTCCATCCTCCTGAAGAATGCCAGAGCCCCAGCCAAAGGTCAATGTCCATGGACAAGCTCTACAGAGGGACTTCCCCAAGCATTGGGTGGGGGGGAAGGTTGGGAATAAAAGGTCCAGTCCTTGAACTGGCTTCCTGTGCAGTTCACTGTGATATACTGTGGAGGTCCCTGGAACAGGGCCTGGTCCTTGGTAGAAGGAGCACTCATGAGAAGTTCCTGACAGCTGCAGACTTTTCCAGTATGTTGCTACATCCTTGACTGAAGGCAGAGTGACAAGCAGGCATGGTTGTGTAAACCTGTGATCTTAGCCCTGGAGGAGCTGAGGCAGGGAAATGCTGAGATTGAGGCTAGCTTGGACTACATAACAAGTTATAAACCGATCCAGACTATGTGGTAAGACGGTCTCAAAAAGTCATTGCCTAGGTCTTAGAGCAGTGAAAACTACTTGCCTGACATCACACAGCCAAAAGGAAGAGAGAGCAAGAAAGAATGGTTCTATTTATTTATTCCATCCAAAAATATCTCAGGAGACAACCTTGTGTTTTGTCACACGCTTATGCGATTTTCTTCCCACATTTCAGTCACTATTTTAATCTAACAATAGCTCAGGTGAGTGTGACCCTACAAGAGACTCACAGAGGACACAGAAGGATGAGAGATACACCATAGAATCCAGAAAAAAGGAAGGATTTTAAATAAGTAGCTGTGATTCAAGAATAATAAACTCCATAACAGACCATTCAATTCCATTTTCAAGTTCTGACAGCATCGCCTTTCCTCACCTTTCATGACATGCTCCTGGTTGGTCCTCTCAGCTGGTTCCTGATTCCTGGACTTCTCCTCCAACAACCCTTTCATATCCAAAAGAACTTCTCTTGCTAGAAGTAATTTAAAAAATTAAATACCATCACTTGAATGCAAGATCACAGCCACACAACTGAGTGAGCAGATAAGGGAAGAGCAGGGCACGTACATATGTTGAGCATATGCTGCCACTTGTAGTAAGTGGGAAAATAACAGCAATCACACTTGAATTGTGGACTGCACCCCTCACATTGTAGAACAATTCTCGACAGTTCTAATAATGACAAGTAGTCCATGAGCTCAGCAGTCAGAGTGGAAAGAACTCAGGAAGGGACACTGGACAAACTCCTCAGGAGAATGTCATTGCTCGAATGTTGGGACTTCACGCCGGGACTGAAGGTCACAGGGGTACTATGAAGGCAAATGTTCCCCATACATATATTCCCCTACTCTTAATACTATTGGAGAAGGTTGGAGAAGCTTTACTGGCTGGATATGCTTTGAAGGAAGTGTGTCACTGGGGGTAGGCTTTGAGTTTGGAGTCTTACTCTCTGCTTCCTCCCCACTCGTATGACAATGTGACTTTGGCTTCCTCCTCCTGCCATGCTTTCTTGCCATGAAAAACATGTGGAATATGAATGGAGAATATAAAACCTTTGATTTTCTAAGGGGCTTGTAATTCTCCAGTCAATGACAAGAAAACTGAACTTAGGGTGTGATGGTGGGGGCAGGAGGATCAGCAGATATTCAAAGCCAGCCTTGGCTATATAGCAAATTCAAGGCCATGAAGATCCTACCTGTAGACCCTACATGGAATAAAAGAAGAGAGAAATCTATGTAAATGATAACATACAATCATAGTCATTCAAATGTCTAAGAAATTATTAACAATTTTTTATAAGAGAAGTAATCATTCCTAAGAGTTAGGCAATAAAAATAGTGATAGTGCAGCTCATTGTCTTTTTCTTTGATAAGGTGAAATTCAGAACTAATCACCAGATAAAGTAACAGTTTTTTTTATTAATTCAATTACATCTACCCTAGCACTATATGGATCAATTTCTACCTTGCCTAGAATTACCACTACATATATGAAGTTTTTACCTATGACGGATAAACCATATACTAGACTTCAAGGATAGTCCATGACTTCTCATGGGAAGTGTTTTAGTCTGGGTTTCTATCCCTAAAGCAAAATTAGTTGATATTACTTTGAATTATTGTGCTATGGGTGGTAGAAATATTGAGGGGTTTTTCTTAATATGTATATTAAGTGCAAAACACATCGGTAAGTATTTTACATGCTGACTCATTTAGTCTCACAAAAAACACATGAAGTATTTTTACTGACTGATACAGCTGAAAAGACAGAGGACACCCGAAATTTACAAAGTTAATATACTGAAGAGACAGAGGGTACCCCAAATTCACAAAGTAAAAATATGGAAGAGCTGGAATTTGATCCAGGCAGCCGGAGTCCAAAGTCCAGTACAATGTCTTAAAGAAAAACCTACAGGTTTTAAAGAACGCAACACTCCCCAATTTGAGACTATTTCATGTGAGTCATCTGGACTTTAACCATAATAGCTGAAAGAGAAAAGGAAAGTAGGAGAAAGAAAAGGAAGTGAAACTTTAATCTTAAGGAAAAAATATAAAAGGTAAAAGGATAAGGAGCAAGAAAACCAGACAAGAAAGCTTCTTGCAGCTCCCTTCACAGTATGGGAGGTGAAAAGAAAATAAGATAACGGCCAGGCAGTTCCTAGACAATTCCTAATTAGTCTAATGTGCAGGCTATATAAATGCTTAACAGAGACACCTAAATTAGAAGGAAATGAGTAATATCCAAATTCCTTTCCACACTTAAAATCC
>PVHP010004755.1:29344-69319 GCA_004024765.1 Zapus hudsonius | reverse complement strand
TGTCCCTGGATCAGGCTCTTGTTTTTCCTGCCTTCATTATGGAATGAGTGATGGGACAATGGCAGAGTAGGGACACTTGACACCAGCATTTTCAGCCTCCATTACCAAACTATAAGACGAGCCCCTGCTGGAGTCATTCTTACGCATCAAGTTGGGAGATCTCTTGCTCCTTGAGGAACTAAGGCAGTGCCCCCCCCCCCAGGATTCAGGATTTGCTCCTAAAGAAAAAAAACAAAGAAGAATTATACCTATTGAATTATAGATAGGACAGACATAAGGACAGGCTGGTGAGAATCTGAACTCTAGCATACATCTTAGTGATATCTGTAAATATCCCATTTCCAAATAAGGTTACCTGCACAGGTGCCAGGGAGGAGGACTTCAGCATGTCATTCGTGTGTGTACCCCATAGCAGCACTAAAGCTGGGGTGAGGCTGAGAGAACACTCAGTAGGCCCAGATCTTCATATTTTTCCTTATTGGTCTCCAACTGGAGTCAGTTACAGCCTCTTGGATCTTACTGTTCCTTGATCTTTAATGCCTTTGTCCTCATATCATTGCTGATCTCTGTACTGTTAACGTATTGGAGAGAATATCTTTTTAAAATATTTTATTTATTCTTTTTCAAGCAGAGAGAGAGAGTGGGTCTGGCTTATGTGGGTACTGGGGAATTGAACCTGGGGCCTTAGACACTGGAGGCAAGTGCCTTAACCGCTGAGCTGTCTCTCCAGCCCTTTTTTTTTGGGGGGGGGGTAGGGTCTCCCTGTAGTCCAGTCTGACCTGGAATTCACTATGTAGTCTCAGGGTGACCTCAAACTCACGGCGGTCCTCTTACCTCTGCCTCTGAGTGCTGGGATTAAAGGTTTGCCTCCACCATGCCTGGCCTGAGAGAGAATATCATTGCAACACATTGACAAAAATCCCTAGTCCCTCTGGGTTCTAAGTTCAACAAAAACTTCATGAACTCTATTCCGCAGAGCTCCATGGGCAGGAGAAGTGACCCCATGCAGCCCCCCTGAGCAGAAGTGGAAGCTCCTGGCAGGTGTAGTTTAGTGTCTCTGTGCCCCCAACTACTAGAGTGTGAGAGTGGCCATGTGTTTCTTCAGGGCAAGCTGGGTGTTCAGGGCTAGTGTATCTCTGGATCTGAACAGTCAGCAACAAGAATCCAGCTCCTCACTGTTCGAAAAGAGAACAATGGGGCTGGGGATGGAGCTCAGTCTGCACAGTGCTTGCCTAGCAAGCACAGAGCCTGAGATTCAATTCCCTACAGAGCATAAACCAGGCATGGTGGCACAGGCCTAAAATCCCAGCCCTTGGGAGGCCACCCTGAGCTTCAAGAGACCCTCTCAATAAATATATTAGTAGAAATATGTGAACTCCTGTAGAACTGATCATCAAATCTAGCCTGACACCGTAAATTTTTGAGTTTACAGTACTGAGGATCAAACCCAGGGACTTGTGACATGAGACAGGCACTGAGCTGTGTCCCTAGTTCTTGACTTTTTTTTTTTTGTGAAACAAGGTCATATGTAGCTCAGGCTAACCTGGAACACTGTGTAGCCCAAGCTGACCTTGAACTCCCAATCCTCCTGCCTCATCCAGAGTCTGGAATTACAGCTATGAACCATTCTGCCCAGGTTATAATTAAATTATTTTGGCTCACAATTGCACCCATTCTGTACACTGGCTGCCTTCACACTAACTAGTTATGACAGTGACTGTGTTGCCTGCCAAGCTAGAAATTCTTCCCCGCCTTTCACAGAAGTTGGCTCACCCCTGGGGTGGAAGGACAGCAAAGCAGAGGGGAAGGCCAAGTTTGCTTGCTTTGTGGGAAAGGGGAATAGGTTCTGTTTGAAATGTTAAAACTGTGCGGGGATTACTTGTTCAGACAAAACAACAGGGTCTGTTTAACCCATATTGGCCTCCTACTCACTTTATAGGGGATGATGACCTTGAACATCTGATCCTTCTGCCTCCACCTCCCAAGTGCTAAGATTACAGGAGTGTGCTACTGCGTCCAGTGTATATTGTGCTTGGGGATCAAACCCAGAATTGTAGGAAATTCTCAAGTTCAGAGTTAACCTGGGCAATGTAGCCAGGATCTGTTCCAAAAGTAAAATAAAACAATGTATAAAGTCAGTTTATCTCTGCTTACCGCTGACAGGACCTCCTGTGCAGCCACCCAGAGTGGAAGTGGACACTTCTGGCAGATGTAGCTTAGTGTCTCTGTGCCTCAGGCTCCTGGTGCCTCACTTCTAACCACCAGAGGCCAGCTTTCTCCAGCCCTTGGACTCTGCAGCACATAGCCATCTGAACAGTAGAGATAAGAGGCCGGCAGCCCACCATCCTGGTGTCTCAATGCCATGATGAACTGCAAGCTATCAGCCAAATAAACCCTTCCTCAAGTTGCTCTTCAGCAACTAGAAAAGTAACCAAGACAAGCAGTTTCTCAAAAAGTTGCCATGTGGACCTAGTGATTTCAGTTCCAGGTTTATACCCAGACCTGGAAAAGGTGTTTAGGAACCATAAAATGTATGCTGGAAGGTTCATTGCAACTTTGTTCAGTAGCCAAAAGGCAGGCATACCTAAGTGTCAGTCAATGACAAATAAATAGAATGTGATCTCCCTGCATAATGGACTATTCTTCAACTTGAAAAATAACATTCAAGCTGGGCATCGCGGCACACACCTTTAATCCCAGAATTCTGGAGGCAGAGGTAGGATCACCATGAGTTCAAGGCTACCCTGAGACTATATAGTAAATTCCAGGTCAGCCTGTGCTAGAGTGAGCCACCATGCCCAGCTTGTTTGTTTTTTTGAAGTAAAGTCTTGCTCTAGCCCAGGCTGACCTGAAATTCATTATGCAGTCTCACGGTGACCTTGAACTTGAGTTTTGGAATTAAAGGCTTGCACCACCACACCCAGACCTAAATAAAAATATTAAAAACAAAACAAAAACATAATTCTCAGTGGAAGAAGCCAGCCCTAAAAAAGGCCACATATAATGATTCCATGGAGGAGAAAGAGGAGGAGGAGGAGGACAAAAAGGGTTTCCCTGGGTATAGTGACTGCTGTGTGCGGTGCCTCCCTTTGGGGCAGTAAAGCTGGGCAGTGGTGACGCACTATGTTGGGCTTAATGGGTCTGAATTCACTTTTTTGACGGATTGGTTGAGACAAGGGCTTGCTGTGTAGTGCAGGCTGGCCTCAAACTCAGATCCTTTCTGAGTGTTGGAATTACTGGTGTGTGCTAATACATCCAGCTAGATGGTTCACTTTAAAATGATAAACCTTGGGCTGAAGAGATGGCTTAGCGAGTAAGGCGTTTGCCTGCAATGCAGAAGGACAAGAGTTCGGTTCCCCAGTGCCCATGTACAGCCAGATGCACAAGAGGGCGCATGTGTCTGGAGTTCATTCGCAGTGGCTTGGAGGCCCTGGTGCGCCCATATTCTCTCTCTGTCTGCCTCTCTCTCTCTCTCAAATAAATAAAATATTTAAAATAAAATAAAATGATAAACCTGGGCTGGGGAGATGGCTCAGTGGTTAAAGGCACTCATACAAGCAAAGCCTTCTGACCTGAATATGATTCCCCAGTGCACACATAAAGCAGACACAAAATGTTGTGCATGCATCTGGAATTTATTTGGAGATGTAGCAGGAGGGTCTCTGGAATCATCACTCCAACACCAATGTGGGTGGAAAAGAGATTTATTCTCAAACCCAGGGTCCACAGCTAGGATAGCTCTGGAAGGACTGTGGCCCTAAACCCAGCTCGCAGTCTCACACTGTAGTGTGAGGAGGTGGACAGGCAAGCAAGCAGTGCTTTCCAGGAGCAGTCGTGGCACTTAGCAGTTGAGGCACTTAGCAGTTGACAAGGGGGCTGAGCACTGGTTTTCCTCTGATGTGACTCTCCTGTTGCAGACAAACTGATTTGGAGTCCATGTCTGGGTCTCCATGTCATCCCTGATCAAGAAGGCAGGTAACTGCTGAGCGTGGTGACGCACGCCTTTAATCTCAGCACTCGGGAGGCAGAGGTAGGCGGATCACTGTGAGTTCGAGGCTACCCTGAGACTACATAGTGAATTCCAGGTCAGCCTGGACTAGAGCGAGACCTTACCTCGAAAAACCAAAAAAAAAAAAAAAAAAAAAGAAGACAGGTAACTAACCAGAGGCTGGAAGCTAGAAGTGTCCCATCATCTCCTGTGGCTGAGAGTAGGAAGGTAACTCTGATGTTTCCAATTGACTTTTACATATTTTATTAACCATTCAGAAAGACTGCAAAAATCTGATTAGCAAAACAGACTTAATTGAAGTTTAGAATATACGTAGTTAACAAAGCAGACCTGGTTAGAGAATGACACAAAAATAAACATTTAAGCTTAGTTGTCAGGTAACAGTGTTAGCCATATCTAGACCATAGAAAGTAGACACGTTTTAACTATCTGTCAGTTATAGGTACAGACACAACATGTTAGTAGCTCTGGAAACAATATTTTACCAACAATTTTAAATCAATCGATTGGATCCAGAAATTGTATATCAAGAAAGACAAGGCAGTATAAAATCTTGGGTATCTGTCTTTGAAAACATTGGCTAGTCAGTATATTTACATAGATATCAATTAGCCTGAAAAGCTGGAAACAGAAGAGCAGAGTTTAAGGTCATTTTTTAATTTTTTAAAATATTTTATTTATTTATTTGAGAGACAGAGAGAGGGAGAGAGAAAGAGAGAGAGAGAGAGAGAGAGAGAGAGAGATAGAGAGAGAGAGAGAACCAGGGCCTCCAGCCACTGCAAATGAACTCCAGACACATGTGCCCTCTTATGCATCTGACTTTATATGGGCACTGGGGAACTCTGGTCCTTCTGCATTGCAGGTAAACCCCTTAACCACTAAGCCATCTCTTCAGCTCTAAGATCATTTTAAGTAATGAACTTAAGGTATCATAAATGAGATGATTTCCTAAGTAAAACTTACTTGACTGAGACTGATTACATACAGCTTAAGAATAGAACAAAACCTGGTCACTGTTGAACTAAACCAGCCTGATTTTAACATTTATTACAGACATTTTGACAGGCATAATTTTGTAAGCAAACACTTTAAAATATTTTATTTATTCATTTTTAAGCAGAGAGAGAGATGAGAGAGAGAGAGAGAGAGAGAGAGCGCACCAGGGCCACCACCTTGTGGGTCTGGCTTATTTGGGTACTAGGGAATTGAACCCAGGGCCTTAGGCACAAGAGGCAAGTGCCTTAACCGCTGAGCCATCTCTCCAGTCCGAAAAGAGTTAAGGGAAATTTTTTTTCTGGTTTTTTGAGGTAGGGTCTCGCTCTAGCCCAGGCTGGCCTAGAATTCACAATGTAGTCTCAGGGTGGCCTTGAACTCAGGGCAATCTTCCTACCTCTGCCTCCCCAATGCTGGGATTAAAGGTGTGCACCACCACGCCCGGCAGCAAACACTTTAAAAAATTTGTTTGCACACAGAAAGGAGGACAGACACACAGAGACAGAGAGAATGGGCACAGCAAAGGCCTCCAGCCACTGCAAACGAACTCCAGATGCATGTGCCACTTTGGACATCTGGCTTTATGTGGGTGCTGGGAAATCGAACTCCAGTCATTAGGCCATTTGGGCAAGTGCCTTAATCCCTGAGCCATCTCTCCAGCCCACAAGCAAACACTTTTAATCATTAAACCACGTTATGATTTAACATGAAGTAATATTTATGACTATAAAATATATGAAACTTATACAAGCTAACATTATTTGTTCATAGCAGGTTTTTTTAGGACATGGGGAGTTTTAGTTTTCCTAAAAGTTACAATGACTAAATTATTTTTATAAGACTTAGATGATAACTTTAGAGATAATAATCACCCAGTTGAACAAGAGAGGAACAAGACAGGAACAAGAACCATCTCAAAGTTACAATGTTTAGATCTATAACAGCCTTATAATATCAGTAAATATTTGAACAAACAATTTTGGGATTTGTTTTCCCAGTGTACATAGATAACTTGGATGAGCATTCTAAAGTCACTGTTAACATCAGTGACTTTTCTTAACTTTGAATATCATGGTATCCTTGTAACCAGCCAGGATCATCCTTTGTTACCCTAGTGTAAGCCCCAGACAAGTCCAATAGTTAAACCTTTTGTTTACATATATATGGATTTTACATATTTTTACCTAAAATCTATGTAATATCTAACATTTAAAGTTTCCCTTTCAGTTTATCTTTTTTTTTTTTTTTCAAGGTAGGGTCTCACTCTAGCCTTGGCTGACCTGGAATTCACTCTAGAGTTCCAGGCTGGCCTCAAACTCACAGCAATCCTCCTACCTCTGCCTCCCAAGTGCTGGGATTAAAGGCATGTGACACCACACCCGGCTTCAGTTTATCTTTAACCAGTGTACCTCATTATAACTACTTTGTTAAAATCTATTTTTATATAAACAAATCATATGTTGGCTCCAGTTGTTATCTTACATATTTTATCTCCGTTCCATTGAGACCCCCTCAGGAGAGTTATGAATGTCTCTGTGGGAGAGACAATGTCTCTGAATACTTTTAACCATAAGACCTTTAATAAAACCATTTAAGTTTTCTTTTGAAAACAGCCTTTTGTAAAACAGTAGATCAAACTTGATTCATAATATTGATCTAGAATATATATATAAACTTTATTATTTGCTGATTGTGGAGTCTTTTCCTTTAAGCTTTCTGAACCACATTCTATTTATTTATTTGAGAAAAAGAGAGAGCAGAGTGAGAGAATAGGCACACAAGGGCCTCCAGCCACTGCAAATGAACTCCAGACACACGTGTCACCTAGGGCATCTGGCTAAATTTACATGGGCACTGGGGAATCGAACCAGGGTCCTTATGCTTTGCAGGCAAATGCCTTAACTGCTAAGCCATCTCTCCAGCCCCCCAAACCACATTTAAAAGTGTGAAAGCAAGCTAGAACATTATTAGAACTTTTCTGACAAACTCAGTATCGAGTACTTTTGAATCTATAGTTTTTTAGGCGGTTTTCTGTTAGCAGTTACATAGAACCATAAAGTAAACATTAAAACAGTTATAACAAATTTCTTATAAGAAGTTCCCTATTTTTCTGCAGCAGTTCTGCAGACTTACTCATTTTCAGCCTGGGGCCAGGATCCTGAAATTCCCTGTGCCTGTGGCCTCCCTGGGGTGGGCTCTGGGCCTGGGAACAACTGGGGCTCTGGCATCCACCAACCAAAGAGGGAGGTGTAGAGAGGACTAAGCAGCAGCAGCAGCCAGAGCTCCGGAGAGATAGCGATAGGAGCCTCCAGTGTCCACCTGGAATTGGCCCTTAGGTTCTAATGGACCCTCAGCCATTGATCCTCCCCCTCTAGTAAGGTCTGTATTCTAGCCTGTCTCTGCCCTCCTCTTTCAGGCAGATGGGGAGGGAGGGGCTGGGGACTCTGGCTTATAATTTTAAGGAAAGACATTGTGCCATAGCCCAACAGTTTGTTAATTATCTGGCGAACTGGAGAAAATGGGGTAGCTGCCACCTTTGTGTACTGCAAACTCAGGAACAATGTTCACAACTGACTTAAAGACTTCTTGACAGGCATTGCTCAGAGCAGACATCGTCCTGTACCCTCAGGCTGTGAGCCACCCATGTACATTAGCATACATTCATATATTCAGCTCAAGTGTACTTTTTACCTAGACAGGAAGGGAAGGGGACAGTTGGAGTCCATGGACAAAAGACAGAACAAACAGACAAACTCAGAAGACAGAGTTCACTGTAGCTGTCGATATGGAGGACAGTCCAGCTCTCCTGTCCTTGATACAGATAACAAAAAGATGGGCTGGAGAGATGGTGCAGTGGTTAAGGCACTTGCCTCCAGTGCCTAAGGCCTCTGGTTCAATTCCCCAGGACCCACATAAGCCAGACCCACAAGATGGTGGCCCTGGTGCGCTCTCTCTCTCTCTCTCTCTCTCTCTCTCTCTCTCTCTCTCTGTGTGTGTGTGTGTGTGTCTGTATCTCTCTGCTTGAAAAATGAATAAATAAAATATTTTTTTAAAAGATGACAAAAAGACAATATCAGACACTGTCCAGTGCACAACTTAACCAGGCTATTGTCAGATGCCCGCCTGACTGACAGCCCAGCTTGCAACCAGCGAGTGTTGCATTCACTCATTCAGAAGTTATGTGTTCCCATCTTAAATCCCTAGCCTATCTATAACCAGAAATGAGTGTCACCTCAGTATCATGCTGAGGCTGAAACCAATCTGTTTACCACCTGGGAACCACATCGAGGCTTCGGAATCTCTTGTGGGTGATCAGCCCACGTGCTGGCTCTACCTGACCAATTCCAGTTTCTGCTCTGATTTCAATTCTAATTCCAATTTCAGTTTCCTGGGAAGTTTTGTTTTTAACCTGGTCCAGACTACCTGTCATCGTCTTCTACTCAGGGACTCCAGTCCAGGAGGAAAGCCTGGAATTTCCATGGTGACACGTGCTTCCCAGTTCCAGTGACCTTTGGCAGGCTGAGAGGCCAGGAAGTTGCAGCCCCTCCCTGACCAACTGGTCAGAGATGTAGCAGGGGGGTCTCTGGAATCATTAGTCCAACACCAGTATGAGTGGAAAAGAGATTTATTCTCAAACCCGGGGTTCACAGCCAAGATAGCTCTCAAAGGACTGTGGCCCAGAACCTAGCTTGTAGTGTGAGGAGGCGGGACAAGCAAGCATGCAGGGCTTTGTAGAAGCAAACGTGGCAGTTAGCAGTTTGGGGGGGGGGGTTGACCAGGGAGTGCTGGGATTAAAGGCGTGCACCACCACTCCTGCCCGGCTATTTTTATTTTTCTTTTATTTATTTTTTGTTTTTCGAGGTAGGGTCTCGCTCTAGTCCAGGCTGACATGGAATTCACTACATAGTTCCAGGCTGGCCTCAAACTCACAGTGATCCTACCTCCGCCTCCTGAATGCTGGGACTGTGCCACCACACCTAGCTCCTGAACCCATCTTAAACACACACCTGTAACCCATCTGACAAGTTCCAGAATCAGTAAGAGACTCTGGCTCAAACTGAAAGAGGCAGAGCAGTAAAGCAGAAGACCTAATGTTTAACTCTAGCCACTGTGCTCAGAGCACCACAATGGTAATAATTATAATAATAAATGGTAAGTGTGCCTAGGAAATACCTCAGTGGTATAATGCTTATCTAGCATTTCAGGGCCCTGGCTTGGACCCCAGTACCAGGAAATCATTCAGTCATTCTTGCCTGGGTTGGAAACAGGGCTTTACTCTGTAGCCCAGACTGGCCTGGAATTTACAAGCAATCCTCCTGCCTTAGCCTCCTAAGTGCTGGTATTACAGGCATGTACCAATAACCCCCCATTCTGCCTGAATCTTTAAAGGCCCAGAACTGAGGTATGGCCTGGTTTGGGTGCTTTTCCAATGCAAGGCTCCTGATTCTCTCTTTAAACTAGGGGTTGCGGTGATGAAGTTCAAAAACCCCCCAGTGAACAGCCTCAGCCTGGAGTTTCTGACAGAGTTTGTCATCAGCCTGGAAAAGCTGGAGAACGACAAGTCCTTCCGAGGTGTCATCCTAACTTCGGTAGGTGCTTGTTCAAAGGCCCTAGTCTTTGGCCAGAGGAGAAACCTAGGAAAGCTGGAGCCTAGCATAGGTGCATGGCCACAGGGAGCTACTGCTAAGGACTTCCAATACACTTGTCAGAGGAACCTGCTCAGCAGCCTGGATAGAAACTGTGTGAAGGAAGGTCTTTGCTAAACCTCTGGAGGTGCTCCAGGTGCCTGGGCCAGTCCCCCTAGGACAGACGCCTCTAGGGCCATGTGCTCTTAGGTCAGGTTCATGAAGGGCTGCTGCAAACAAATTCCAGATGCATGTGCCACTTTGTGCATCTGGCTTATGTGGATACTGGGGAATTGAACCCTGGTCCTTAGGCTCTAGAGGCAACTGAGCCATCTCTCCAGCTCCCCCCTTTTTTGAGGGGGTGGTTTTCAAGGTAGGGTCTCACTCAAGTCTCAGAGTAGCATCCAACTCACATCGATCCTCCATGTGCTGGGATTAAAGGTGTGAACCACCACACCCTGCTCCTATCTTATTGAAAGCTGGAAAGGGGACATTCTAGGAAGTAGAGCCTGAATGGGGGTCAGGGGTTCTTGGTTGAGGCTGTTTTTGGAGTCCCCTTATGTTATAGTTAGCTTTCTCATTGCTGCACAGAAAGAACCCAACCAAAGCTGCTTGTGGAGGAATGGGTTTATTTTGGCTTACGGACTCGAGGGGAGTGCAGAGGCTCCCTGACTGCATCCCCGGCTCTGGTAGACATTAGTGAGTCCCAATGCTTCATGTGATTGCATGTGTTGTAATCAGCTTCCTTGTTGCTGCGACAAAGAACTCAACCAAAAGCCACTTGTGGAGGAATGGGTTTATTTGGCTTACAGACTCCAGGGGAAGCTCCATCATGGCAGGGAAAACGATGGCATGAGCTGAGGGTGGACATCACTTCTGCCACAGCAGGTGGCAAATAGCAGCAGGAAGGTGTGCTAAACACTGGTGAGGGGAAGCCGGCTTATAACCCCATAAGCCTGCCCCCAACAACACAGCTCCAACAAGGTTCCAATACCCAAACTGCCATCAGCTGAGGATTGGACACTCAGAACACATTCGTTCATTTGTGGGGGACACCTGGATCAAACCATGACACACCAGTTCTGGACTCTGGATGTAACATCCTGCCACCCAAACATGACCATGACACTTGCCCCTCCACCTCAGGACCGCCCAGGCATCTTCTCTGCAGGCCTGGACCTGATGGAGATGTGCGGGCGGAACCCAGCCCACTACAGCGAGTACTGGAAGGCTGTGCAGGAGTTGTGGCTGAGACTCTACCTGTCCAATCTGGTGTTGGTGGCTGCCATCAATGTGAGTGTACCCCCTGTCGCCGCCACCATTCTTGAGGGCCCAGTGGACCAGAAAGAAAAAAAAAAAGCCAGTGTAGAGACCAGGGCCTGGCTGGCCAAAAAACTGTCTGGAAAGAGCCCTGATCAGATCTGCATTTTGGAAACATCACTCTGCCCAAACTCTGGAAAGTCAGGGAGGCTGAGGAAGGAGTGGGTTCTGTGGGAGGTGCCCATGACACCTGCAGGAGGTGGAGGAAAGGGAAAGAGAGGAGTTAAGGGGCAGGGCAGAATGTAGGGGTCTGTGTGTGGGGTGTGTGGAGTGAAGAACAGCATCATTTGGGGGTTCAGAGGGCATCCTGGTAGGACTGGCCACTGGGGATGTTAACAGTCCCATGGAGCCTGACATGAAATGACAGCTGGGCTCTTGGGAAAACTCTGAGTCTAGCAGCATCTCCTTGCTTTTCCCTGCAGGGTGCCTCCCCTGCTGGAGGCTGCCTGATAGCCCTCACCTGCGACTACAGAATATTAGCTGACAACCCCAAATATACCATAGGACTGAACGAGACCCTGCTGGGCATTGTTGCCCCCTTCTGGTAAGGCCAAAGGTTGCACCCACACTTTGCACTCAAACCCAGGCCAGACAACCCCCATACCTCCCAAACACAGAGGTGAGTGAGTGCCTGCATTCCAGGTTCAAAGACACCCTTGTGAACACCGTGGGGCACCGAACTGCAGAACATGCCCTCCAGCTGGGGCTGCTCTACCCACCAGCAGAAGCCCTTCAGGTGGGCATGGTGGACCAGGTGGTGCCCGAGGAGCAGGTACAGAGCAAAGCCCTCTCAATGATGGCCAGGTGGATGGCCATTCCAGGTGAGAGCATGTGGGGAAGGCTGGGCAGCTTAGAGTCCTGCTGGCAAAGGGAAGTTACACCCCAGTATCAAAGTTCTAAGAAAGCAGGCTGTTTTGGTGTCCTGGGGGCTGCCACAAGAAAGGACCACAGTCCGGGTAGTTTACAGCCACAGAAATTCATTCCCATGGTTGAAGAGACCAGAGGTCCAAAACCTAGATGCCATCAGAGCTGCCCTAGGGAAAGTCCTCCCTTGCCTCTTCCAGCTTTTGGTGGCTCCAGGCATGGCAACCACATCACTCTAGACTCTGCCTCCTTCCTTATGTGGCAGCCTTGTCCTCTATGCCTGTCCCAAGTCTTTTACTGTTCTCCTATTTTTGAAACAGGGGGTCACTCTTACCTATGCATGCCTTCAACTCATGGGTGTCTTCCTCCTTCAGCCTCCTAAATGCTAAGATTATAGGCGTGAACCACCATGCCTGGCTTCTCCCTTCTCTTTAAGGAAACCAGCCATTGGATCAGGGTTTTCTCTGTATCCAATGTGATCCAGAATTTTTATCTACAGAGATTTTGTTTTTCCAAATTAGGTCACATTTACAAGTTTCAAAGGGTGGTCAGGACTTGGGTATACATATCTTTTGAAAGTAGTTCATGCTACTTTTCAGCCCACAGCAAATACAATTGGAAACCTGCTGGTCTCTAAGTGACCATAGAGAGCAGGGGTCAGCAGACTTTGTGGGCAGATGAGCAGATTATCAGCTTCACAGGTCATGTGGACAATGTCAGGTGAGACCAGGAAAGTGGCACGAGGAACACAGCTAGCTGTGCCCTATAAACTGCAGGAACACCGAGGGCCTGAGACCACCTGAGTTTGACTTTCCAGAACGCACATAAAAAGCTAGGCAGAGCCGGGCATGGTGGCACCACACCTTTAATCCCAGCACTTGGGAGGCAGAAGTAGGAGGATGTCCAAGAGTTTGAGGTCACCCTAGACTACATCGTGAATCTCAGGTCAGCCTAGGCTAGAGCGAGACCCTACCTTGAAAACAAAAATCATTGGAAATGACCCCACTGTCTCTGAAGGTGGGTCTCACAGGTGCACCATTTTCTTTAGAGCATGCGCGACAGCTGACCAAGAGCATGATGCGAAAGGCCACGGCAGACAGCCTGATTAAACAGCGGGAGGCCGATATCCAGCATTTCGTCAGCTTCATCTCCAAAGACTCTATCCAGAAGTCCCTGCAAATGTACTTAGAAAAGCTCAAGCAAAAGAAAGGCTGAGGCAAGGCTGCTCCAGGTGTTCAGCCACATGTGCCTTCTGGGATCCACTGGTCTCAAGGGGATTATAAACAAGGTATTTTTCAACTTAAAAAGTCCTCTCAGTTTTTTTCTTTTTCTAATTTCAGAAGGCCCTATTCCTTGAAGACTAGCTAGTACCCTAAGGCTCTGCCCATAATCACCACCTTTCTGCCTGGTGGGTAGTATCTAGATTTTGGGAAAGAGTGGTAGGAAGGCTGCTTTGGGTCACACTGAGTGTCCATTTCCCAAAGCATAATTGTGAATGAAGTCCTCAGGTTGTCCCATTCCTGGCCTTCACTACTACTGCCTTCTAAGATCAAGCATTCTCAGGCCCCAGTGACCACAGAACCTCCACACAAAGAAAAAGCCTTCGGACCACACACTTAGTCATCTATTGGTTTTGTTTTTGTTTTTTGAGGGAGGGTCTCGCTCTAGCCCAGGCTGACCTGGAATTCACACACTTAGTCACTGATATGGAGGAGTAGATGCCAATCAAAGGAATCTGGGGAATGGAGAGGGAACATTGCTGTTCCTCTTTAGTTTCGAGATGGGACTTCCTAGCCCAGGCTGGCCTCAAACTTGCTATTTAGCTGAGGATGACCTTGATCCCCTAATCTTTCTGCCTCTACTTCCCAAATTCTGGGATTAAGGTTTGCACCACCACACAGATGACGTGGTACTAGGGATAAAACCTAGGGCTTCAGGAATGCTAGGCAAACACTGCATCATTCTCTGAGCTATAGCCAAAGCTCAGAATTGCTTATTCTATGGCATGAGATACTTTTTACTTTAGAAAGATTTTTTTTTTTTTTTTGGTTTTTCAAGGTAGGGTCTCACTCTAGCCCAGGCTGACCTGGAATTCACTATGTAGTCTCAGGGTGGCCTTGAACTCATGGCAATCCTCCTACCTCTGCCTCCCGAGTGCTGGGATTAAAGGCATGAGCCACCATACCCAGCCAAGATTATTTTTTAAGAACTGGACACTTAGCTGGGCATGGCAGCACACGCCTGTAATCCCAGCATTGGGAGGCAGAGGTAGGAGGATTACTGTGAGTTCGAGGCCAGCCTGGGACTATAGAGTGAGTTCCAGTTCAGCCTGAGCTAGAGTGAGACCTACCTCAAAAAACAAGCTGGGCGTGGTGGCGCACGCCTTTAATCCCAGCACTCGGGAGGCAGAGGTAGGAGGATCACCATGAGTTCAAGGCCACCCTGAGACTACATAGTGAATTCCAGATCAGCCTGGACTAGAGACCCTACCTTGAAAAACAAAAAAAAAAAAAAAACCCAAAACATAAACTGGACACATGTTGCTGGGGATGTAGCTCCACTAAGTGCCTGCCTAGCATGCACCAGTCCCTGGATTCAATTCCCAGATCCCTCAACAAAACAAAACAAACAAACAAAAAAAGCTTTTCGGGCTGGAGAGATGGCTTAGCCGTCAAGGTGCTTGTCTGCAGAGCCTAGGGACCTCAACACCCATGTAAAGCCAGATGCACAAGGTGGCGAATATGTCTGGAGTTCGTTTGTGGTGGCTGGAGGCCCATTCTCCCCCCTCTCTCTCTCATAAATAAAATATTTTTAAAAGAATTTTTTTTTTGGTTTCTTGAGGTAGGGTCTCGCTCTAGCCCAGGCTGACCTGGAATTCACTGTGTAGTCTCAGGCTGGCCTGGAACTCATGGCGATCCTCTTACCTCTGCCTCCTGAGTGCTGGGATTAAAGGCGTGTGCCACCACACCGGCTTTAAAAGAATTTTTTTTAAGGCTTTTCCTTCTGTGTGATTCAGGCCCACTCTCAAATCCTGCCAAAGATCAGATGTTTTAAAAACCAGAAACCTCCTGAAGCCCCTGTACCCACACAAGCTTGTTTCTTCCTGCTCCCAAGGTGATGCCCATCTGAACTCAGAGCTCCATTCCCCTTCCTCATCCTCCAAGTTTTTGCCCAGCCCAGGCTCCTAGGTAGGAAACTACACAATAAAGCACTATTAAAGTACTATATACAAGGGAGGGGTGCACACAGCTCTGGGAAGTCCCATGGAGCCTGCCTTTGATGAGTCACAGGGCCACCCTGACTGCCCGTGCAGTCCTGGGTGAGAGACAGGGCCTCTGACTCAGATGAGTGCTTGAGGGCAGGATGGACATCTGCCTGTTATGAAATCCACCAGGGCCTAGGAAGCTATTACCATCCCAGCTGTTCTCAGGGTGCAGATTCACAGAAGCATTTGAAGTCTGCACAGAGGATGCAAAAACAGAGTTTCCATAGAGGTGGCCAATTCCCACCAGGACATGAAGGGCATCTCTCTGCTCCCTACGAGTAATGGCAAGACAGACAATAAGCCCTGGGCAATAAGACCAAGGCTTGCACCCCAGAATGGCAGGGTTGTCAGAAAGGATGGAGGCCTCAGCCAACCTCTAGTCCTCTCCAAAAGTAGCTTGTTTATTCAGCACAAGGTTGTGGACCAGTCATTGCTCTAGGAGCTATTTGTTGGTAGTCTTCACAACAACCCTATGAGGTAGGTGGTATTACCCCATCTTATAGATGGGGAGACTGAGGTTGTCAGTGGTCCTGGGTCTGTGGCTGTTTACCCACAACAGCTGACCCTGGTGTGTGACTCACCACCAGGGATGATGATCATGGAGGCGCATTCCTTGTGGCCAGTCTGGGGGGGGGGGTTGCATAGCCTTGCCTCAGCTGTCAGTGTGACTTGAGAGTCACCTCCACAGGAAAATGGTCACTGATGGCAAGAGCCTGAAAGGAGAGGGGCAGAGCCTCAACCTGAATGCTGGGCAGCCTGTATCCCAATGCCCCCACCTGAAAAGGGTGCAGTAGGGCCTGGGTATCTATCCACTCCTGTCTGTGAGTGGTGCAAGGGCCTCACAATGCCCCCACGTGGCAGAGAAGCAGGGATGAACAGCTAAAACTGTCTCCTGAGGACTGGAGTTCTAGGGATCCTGCCTATAAAAGCCTTTGCTGGTGTGGGTCACCAATGTAAACCCTCAAAGGATGCATTTTGCTGGCCCCTCCCTGCTGCTTAGCCAGGGGTTCCTGGTACCCCAGGACCGAATTGCCCTGTGCCCCAAAAATGCCCCCTCCTCACACTCACCTGGGCCTGATCCAGGCCAAATTCTTCCTGGAAGTCATGCACGGAGGCCGACTGGGGCTTCAGGCTCTTGCGCAGGTGGGAGCCGCACACCACGATGCGGTCATAGGCGCAGTCCGAGTTGCCCACTGTGGTGTCAGCGCTATCCGGTATGAGCCACTTAAAGACCTCACTGGTGCGCAGGCGGATGGATGCCCAGTCCTGGGCCCGAACGTAGTTGCAGTCTGCATTGAAGTCACCCAGGAAGAGCAAGTCCTGTGGGCGTGGTGGAACCGGTCTGAGCCATTCTCAGTGGCCCAGAGCCGGCCTGTGGGAATGGGGCTGAGGAGGCTTACATCGGTGCCCCACTTGTCTATCACATCCAGGTAAACGTCGTAGAGAGCATCAATCTCTGTCACGGCCTGGTGGGGAGCCGCATGCAGTGGGATGAGCACCACCTCCTTGGCAGCTATGGGGATGAAGGGAAGTGTGAGGGAGGGGGCGGGGTCTGAAATGGGGCGGGCCTGAAAGGGGCGGGGTCAATCCTCACCTGAACTGGGTGCTGAGAACTTAACCACGAAAGGCTCCCGGCTGAAAGCATCTTCCGGGTCCGGATACTGGTATGTGTCCACGACAGACACTTTGTCTTTCCTGGGAGCAGAGGCCCAGGTGGACTTTGGAGCCACCCTCTGGGTCCCTCACACCCTCTCCCTGCTGCCCAACCCTCACCTGTAGACAAATAGATACATTTCCTTGTACTGGTCCCGTCCCAGGGGCTTGCTGCTCACAAAGCTGTACTTGTGCTTGGACACGCTGCAGAGAGATGCACCAGGCACTGGGTTAAGGTAAGGGGTGGCATCCCTGTGATTGTGTCTGAGGTCGTGGGAGAAGCTCTGCCTGCCGCACCTGTTAATTTGCTCCATCAGTGCGGTTACTGCACTCAGGTCCGGATCACGCACCTCCTGCACTAGGGTGATGTCATAGCTAGCCAGGATCTATGGGAGGACCGAGCAGGTACATTGTAGATAACTTGCTGAAGCCCAGCTGCAACTCTGCCCAATCCTTGGTTCTCTGGTCTCACCTGTGCTATGATGCTGCCACAGGCTGGATCTGACACTTTGCTGTCACCAAAGCTCTGGATGTTGAAGGCGCTGATGCGCAGTGCTGAGGTCCCCACAGCCCCCAGCACCCAGAGAGTGGCCATCAGGGCCTGGGGACAACCCATGGCAAAGCAGAAAGCCTAGGAGGGACATATCCAAATAACACACAGACCTGGATCACAGTCTAGCTGGCCGGGTCTGGCACCCATGTCCTCCCAGGGTAGTGTGCTGGGCTCTTGGTGATAGTCTCCCACTGAAAGAATGGAAGCTCAACCCAGCCCCAAGACTTACCTGGGCAGTAGATGATGAAGTGTCAGAAGCTCAGGGGTCCTGGGCCAGAGGGAATTGGTGACCTATTTTGGCCCAAGATGAACTGCAGTCCTAGACTCACAGCAGCTCTGATGCCAAAGCACCCACGGGTATTTGAGGCTCTGGTCCAGGGAGGGACTACACTGGGTCCCGCCCCTTCCAGTGGAGTAGTAGATACCAGAATTCCTGGCTCACATTTCTTAGAGACCCAGGAAGTCAAGGAGCAGGAAACAAAGCAGGTTCCAGAGACCTAGAATCACGACAGAAAGCTCTGACAGCACCCCCCCTCCCCTGCAAGCAGCTGGTTGCATAAGAGGGGCAGCCATGACTAGGGCCAGCCTCACTCTTGTCTCCACTTCCCCAGAATCTGCCTCCTTAAGCTGCATCCCCTCAGGGAAACAGGCAGACAAATCAGGAAAGACCAGCCCTATCCTGGCTTGGCATCTCCTGCTGCTTCAATACCTGTCCAATCCCAGGGCAAAAAGCTGAGGCTGCTCAGCCTGATTCTGAGTCCTGGGTTTCTCCACTTGTCCCTCAATAGATGGCAGCCCCAGGGCTGGAGGCTGGGAAGTAGCACTTCCCATAACAAGAAAGGCTTGGGGAAGCTGGGATCACAGCTCCAGCTGGGTAGGGCAGCATCGAGAGGCTGTCTATCAACATGCCAGACACCCACGCGCCTGGAGGCACCACCAGGGCTTGTGGCCAGGTGTGTGTCTAGAGGGTAGCCTGAGCAGGCAGGTGTGGCCAGGGGGTGTATCTGTAGAGGCAGTGGCATCAACCCTGGAGGCTGCCTGTACCTTAACATCACAAAGTATGGGTTTTCATGTTTTATTGTAAAGCCAAAACAACAGAAAAAAAAACCCACTTTACATATTCACACTTCCTATCTCCTTTGGACACCTGAAATTCTAGGCTGTCTTCTGTGCAGGCCAGGCAGGCACTCAGTGTCCTTGCTCTGTCCCAGCCCAGCTGGGACCCCACAGTTCTCCATGTTATACAATGACTGTCTGCACCTTCAGTTGGCCTTCAGGTGAGGCAATGACCAGCTCGCCTCCATGTTCAAGGATCTCAATGTCCTCTGATGACACCATTGTCACAGTGGCCTGTTCAGTACTGTTCGTGCCTGCACGGGCTGCCAGCACAGTGCCCTCGCTGATCGCTGAAGCCAACGTCATGGCCACCTGTTCTGTCAGGCTCTCAGGAGTGGCAATGGTGATAGTGTCAGCAGCAGTGGCCTCTGGGCCCAGTGCTGCCTCCTGGTCCACGGTCACGTTCTGCACAATGATCTGGTGCCCGGTACTGGCCTGGTGCACTATCTGCTGCACCACCTTCATGATGTGGCTGTCCACCTGCAGGGACCGCAGCTCAGCATCAAGGGGTGCTCAGCAGCCAGGTGGCCCTCCCATGCTTCCTAAGACCCTCACCTCTGTCTGGGTGCCCTCAATGATCTCTGTAGCTTCACTGGTCTCTGTGTCATCTGCAGTGGCCTAGGCAGACAGTCAGAGGTCAGCCTGGGGTCACCCAGGTGCATCCTCACCCCACTAGTCCCACGCCCACCTCAATGATGTACTCTTGGGTGTCAGCCACCACAGATGAGAACTCCACCAGCACAGTGTGGGGGTCTTCCGAAAGGACAGTGGCAGCTGCAGAGGGACTCTCCTCAGACACAAGCAACTCCTCCACCTCCAGCAGGCAGCCCCCTGCAGACACGGGAGCTCAGACAGGGCTAGGAGATCCCAGACCTCACTCCCTCCTGCCATTTGCACCCCAGACCTTTGGTGCGCAGGTGCCGGTTGAGCGTGCCATGCTCAGCGAAGCCTCGGCCACACTTGTAGCACTTGAAGGGCTTCTCGCCTGTGTGATGCCTCACATGCCGCACAAGCGAGCCCTTTTCTCGAAAGCCTCGGCTGCAAAACTGGCACACGTGTGGCTTCTCCTCCAGGTGTGTCCGGAAGTGCACTTGCTGGGCATTCTGTGGAGACCCAATCCATGACAGCCTGACCTCAGCCACATGTCTCAGCTCCCCTCATCTACTCTGGGTCCGAGTGAGGGACCAAGACTGGGAAGACAGGGCTACAGGGTAGGCAGGGCAGGGGACATGGGGCATAGCTAGCCCCCTTAGCTGGGGAGCAGAGGATGGGGTCAGGCACTAGGGTTCCAGGACCAAAGGCCCACCTTGGTCTTGTAGCGCTTGCCACACTGGGGACAAGGGAATGGCCGCTCATCTGAGTGGACTCGCCGGTGGCCACGCACATGGGCGATGGTCTTGTAAAGCTTCCCGCAGTCGCCGCATCGGAAGCGGCGCTCGTGTACATGCACCTCCTGGTGCTTCTTGAGCAGGTAAGCCTTGGGGAAGGCCTTGCCACACTGTGTGCAGGTGAACGGCCTCGGCCCTGGGGCCACATACAATGTCAGGAGGCCAGGCCCACCACGCATAGCCCACCTGGTCCCCAGCTGCATTCCCACAAGTCACTCTGCCACTTGCATGCCCCACTGCCATGGACCTACCCACCCTCCTGCCACTCACCTTCATGGCCTCTCTTGTGGGCCTCAAGGGTAGCTGCTGTTGGGAAAGTCTCACTGCACTGAGGGCAAGGGTGGGTCCTAGGCACAGCGGATGCCTCACTGGTCACCTGCTGGGAGACCATAGGCAGGCCTCCAGCACCCACTGCAGGCTGTGCCCTGACAGCACCAAAGACAAGACTCAGCCATCCTCCCTCCTGGCCCCAGGGAAGGCATTCAAGAGACCAGGGAATAAAGGCACAGCAGAAAGCAATGCTATAGACACCTACTGTCTCCATCTGCTCCACCTCTAGCAAGGGCAATTCTGCAGGTCCATCTCCTAGAGTCTGGGGACCAGATTCAGAGGAAGGGCCTGGCTCCAAGGCCCCTTCCTCCCCAGTGACCCGCTCAAGGACGATGCCAGAATTCTGCATGGCCTGATGCAGCAGGTTCTCTCGGCTGCCCTCACTGGAACAGGGAAGCTCCTCAGGGCCTGGGGGCTACATATGGGAGGGAGAGGGAGGGAAACTAACCAGGAAGCCCAGTACAAGGCGCCTACCCTCATCCACCTGACGTGTCAGGCCCACCACAGGCCCAGGGGCCCCAGGGGACTGTTAACACTCACAGTGCACTATGAACTGCCTCTGCTTTCCCCAGGTGAAGCCCAGCCCCCTCCGTGTCCCTGGACCCCAGCTTACTCTCATCCCTTTCCTGATCTATGACATGCCATTTCCTAAGGAGTTCTCTGAAGCCAGATTAGTTCCCAGGGACAGGTTCAAGTCTGCCCTGGTCCTGCTGGAGCCAGTGCCTAAACACAGCCTGGCACTGTGTGGGCAGAGCGCAGCACAGCCCCTACCTCTGGAGCCAGGGCTTTCATGCCCAGGGGCAGCTCCTGCATCTGGACATGGACTTCGTGGATGACTGTGCCTTTAGCATCTGTCACCAGATGAATCACAGGTGATGTCTCCATGGGCTCGCCTGCCACAGACGATGCTGTAACCGTCCCCACTGTGGAGGCACTGGAACCTTAAAGGCAGAGCTGAGTGAGTCCTTGAAGAGCCCCTCTACTGTGGTGCCTGGGCTGGCAGCCAAGGAACAGCAGCCCTAGGAGCCCAGGAAGCCTCCCCACCATGCTGACCTGCAGGCATATGCTCTTTGCCTACAACTGTATCCTTGCTCATGCTGAAGCGGATTTTTTCTGTGCACGGGGTAAGAGATTTGAGATGTCGGGTCAGGGCGCCTGATTCCCGGAAGCTCTTTCCACACTTGGCACACTTATAAGGGCGTTCATCTATTGAAAAAAGGTCAGCCTCAGTGGGGCAACAATTGCCTGTGATGAATTAGGCATAGAGCTTCATCTCTTCACCTAGGAGCCAGGGACACAGGGCAGGGCTGGGGTCTGTAGAGCCAGCCAGCAGGTTACTGTTATTCCAGCCGTCAGGTTCCAGGCTGCTCACCTGTGTGCCGCCGGTGGTGCCGGATGAGCGAGCCCTTGGTCCGAAAGGAGGCTCCACAGAGCTTGCACTCATGGTCTTTTCGGCTGCTGTGAGTGACCATGTGGGCCTTGAGGATGCTACCCTATGGGGGAGGGGTGGCAAAGCTCAGGGCACCTCCAGGAGTAGGAGCAGGCAGGGGATCTGGCCAGCCCTTGGCCCCAGGGGCTCACCGTTTTGAAGGTCTTGTGACACAGCATGCACACATAGCGACCTTCCTTGTTCACCAGCAGTTTAACCTGGGCCTGCTCACTCTCCCCAGCAAGCCCAAGCTCCTGATGGTTAGGACTGCCCGGGGCTTCTGCCATCTCGCCATTCCCTGGCTCCGCCTCAGCAGCCACAATAACCTCTTTAATGTGTCCATTGCCTGAGGAGAGACAGTCCAACATAAGCCTCAGACCTACCACAGGTCATCACAAGATTCTTTCAAGGGAGACCACTGGGGACCATGGAACTATCCAGACCACCCCCCAGCCCTAGGGCATAGGACCTGGTATCCAACCTGTATCGAGGGAAATAGAATCAAAAGCCCTGAAAGGCATCCTGATGGTAGAAATACCACCTCCAACTCTTGAAGCTCAAGGCTCCAGACCAAGTACATACACTTTATTCTCTAAGCCAAGAGGACACATGAGTCCTGACAACAGGGTATAGAGGCAGAGGGACAGTGGACAAGCCAGACCAGCTCCTTGCATCTTTCCTGCTCACTGCCCCATCCCCACCAATATAAAAAGGAGATATTGAGTCAGAGAGATGGCTCAGCAGTTTAGGCACTTGCCTGCAGAGCCTAATGACCCAGGTTTGATTCCCTAGTACCCACGTAAAGCCTGGTGCACAGAGCGGCACATGCATCTGGAGTTTTGTTTGTAGTGGTTAGAGGCCCTAGTGCACCCATACTCTCTGCTTGCAAATAAATAAAAAATAAAGCATGTTTAAAAGAGAGAGAGAGCCGGGTGTGGTGGTGCACGCCTTTAATCCCAGCACTTGGGAGGCAGAGGTAGGAGGATCACCATGAGTTCAATGCCACCCTGAGACTACATAGTGAATTCCAGGTCAGCCTGGGCTAGAGTGAGACCCTACCTCGAAAAACCAAAAACAAACAAACAAACAAACAAAAGAGAGAGAGAAAGAGAGAGCGCTTGGGGCTGTCAGCTAGTTGGGCTGCTGGTGGGTGGACAGACAGCAAACTGAGAATACCAGGCCTCAGAGGTATGGCCTAAGAAAAGGAAGTCAGGCTTTTGCACTTCTCACAAATTCTGAGGAAATCTGACAATGTGCAAAGCTGTGCTGTAAACACACTTCATATTTTCTGCCCATAAAAGAGATGAGTGGGAACTATAGCCGTGAAGCCACTTCTTAGAAACCGTTTCCGTCCGGCTGGCGTCTTGTTTTGACAAGCCATTCTCTCAAAACAGAATGAAACATCATGACTCAGAAACAATTGAGGACATCTCTCACCCATACCCCAGCTCAACAACCCAGAAGTATCTTCCCAGAGGACAGAGACCTGATGGAAGAGGGACACAGGTACACTAGCCCAAAAGAAATGAGGTGCTGTCTAGAGGGATGCCCAACCTCTCCAAGAAGCCACTGTTGGCGAAGCCCTGCCCCTGAGAGGGTGGAGCCCAGCACTGCCACCTCCCTCTTGGCCTTTTCTTCACCAAGGGCCCACAGGAATGCTGGTAGTCTCTGGCTCCAGCCCACCCAGGATGCCTACAAAGGGTAGAGAAAGAGCAGAGGGAGCCCAGAGAGAGCCCCTGAAGTACACACAGGGGCTGCTATGCTAGGCAAAGGCTTGGAACCACTGGGGGTCATGTGGGTGGGAAGAGGCCTGGGTGACAGAGCCTGGACACACACCTGAACCCAGGGAACTTGTTTCCCAAATACCTCCACCCACCTAGAAACCAAATTCTGTGCCAGGAAAGGAGGACCACACCCCCACAACAACATTCCTAAGCCTGAGCAACAACAGGTGAGTGATTTCGTTGAGGAACAATGGGAAGGGTAATGAAGACTAGGACAGGTGGCAGCTGCCTCCCTTAGAAAAGCAATCTGTTCAGAGGCTCCCCTCCCAAGCCCAAGGCTGGCATCCCTCACAGGTCCTCCCTCTTCCTGTCCCAGATGAAATCCACAACTTTCCAGGGCCAAATTCTACCTACTGTCCCACTTCATCTCATGTCTAGCTGCCTTGTCCCCTGACCAGCAATGATCATTCCTTCCTAACTCCCACCACATTGAGTCCGACCCCATTGCCCTCCCCTGGCATCTGCATACTCAGCCACTTGGCCTTGCCTTGGAATCAGTCCCTGGCTTGGCTCCCTCCACCTGCTCAGGCCCAGGCTGCCCTCTGAATGTCCCCTTGCACACTCAGCAGTGTGTAATGAGCATTTCACCTACTCAGCACCTTTCAATACCCCATCTCCTACTGCACCTATAAGTAAGACACTTAAATTTAAGACAGTCATCAAAGAGGCTTGGCATTGTATGCTCATAAAAGCCCAGTAAAATTCAGGATAGGAATCCTCATGCCAATGTAAGCAAGCACTGGGGAGTGAAGGCCAAGGTCAAGCAACAAGTCAGGGACAATTACAGCAACAGGAGCACTCTGTCCACTCTACCCTGACCCTTCAAAGACAATTGCTAGAATAAACAGGCCATGTAGGGATATACCAGTTGGTGTTGCCTGAAAGCAAGAAGCAGGAATGCGGGGGGGGGGGGGGCAAGGAAGACCAGGATAGAAATAGCCTGGGAAAGTATGCAGGAGAGACCAGCTCATGATAGGGTACTAGCTAGATGCTGATGCCTGCAAATGTTCCAGGGAAGTGAGAAATGTT
The DNA here is from genome assembly GCA_004024765.1 of Zapus hudsonius. Taxonomy (NCBI): domain Eukaryota; kingdom Metazoa; phylum Chordata; class Mammalia; order Rodentia; family Dipodidae; genus Zapus; species Zapus hudsonius. The sequence goes on along the minus strand of PVHP010004755.1, from coordinate 44,961 downwards.
TTGGCTCCCCTTCCTGGCAGTCTGGTGACTGCTGTCCCTTTTCTATAGGACCTGCCCAAGGGAGGGTTCATACTTCAGTCTCTCTGTGGCCAGACCTTATTCTTAGGAGAATGAAGGGTATGGGCAGCAGAGATGCCCCTACCCTTGACTGGGTTGCCATTAGATCAGTGATTTCTCAGAGCCAAGAGCCACCAGTGGTCAGCTGACTTACCAACAAGGTCTGGAGCATGGCTGATGCCCGCTGCCAGAGAGGCAGCCTCCACCACAATGTGGGCCACAGTGATGGGCTCCTCTGGGCCTGCGTCCACTGTCGTGGGTACCACCTATAGATGGGGTTAGAAGAGAGAGGACACATCTGTGGCATCCAGAATTTTGAGAGAAGAGCCTGAGTTTCTCTCAGTGCCAAGGTGTGGAGGGACTTGGGGTACACAGGCCAAGTCCATGTCCTATAGGATGGCTGTGGAAGGACCTCGCTTCTCCCCACCACACCCCCAAGGACTCTGAGTCCAACTTCCAGCCTGGCCCCAGGGTGGGGTCAGTCCCATCACTCTAACACCTCTGGCCACCATAGCCTAAGTACTGCAGGGAGGGACTAGTAACTGGTGTGAAGCTAGGTTGAGTGCAGGAGTAAAGGTGCAGCATCCACACCTACAGCCCCAGTCTGGTGGTCAGAGGAAAGGGCCCCAGAGAGGCGGGGCAGGCAAAGAGCATAGGGTCAGAGGGAGCGAAACCAGTTCCAATCTCATCTGGACCACTCCCCACTGGTGACCTGAGGCCACTGTGAGCTTGAGGCCAGCCTGAAACTAGAGTGGAGTCACTGGCTACTGAGCTAAGAGACCTTCACACCCAAGAAAGGAGGGGCTCCAGTCCCTAACAGTGCAGACTGCTGAGTTTGAATCACCCAGGCCATCTAGGGAGCCCCAGAGTATGAACAGACTCCTAGTGACCCAGTATGGTCCTCCTTCACCCATAGCCACATGTCTGCTTCTTGATGCCCACATGTCACCAAAAACCAGCAACACAGGTTGATGCAGGGACTTTTCCTCCTCCTGGCAAGTGAGTACATCCAAAGAAGCATATGTGGTGACAGTGGGCAGGGGCTTACCTCCTGGCCCAGCACTGTAGTAGCAGCAGGGGTGGGGGGCAGGGCCTCTGGTGGGTTCCGCTGGCAGGCCTTCTGAATCTTGTGCTGAACAAAGTCCTCCAAGGAAGTGAACTCCGCCTGGCAGCGGCCACATCTGTGCACATCATCTTCATCTGCAATAAGCCTGCTGTCAGGATGTCTGGGGCAACCAGGGCCCCATCAGCGTCCTTCCCAGCCCCAAGTAAGACATACTCAGGGATAGGATCATTACAAGAGCTCTTACCCCAGCACTCCCAGAGGCTGCTGAAACATGTTAGGGGTAAGGGGTATCCAGAGTTAGGGAATCCTAGGATATAGCCCTCATCTTCTGAACATCCGTCTGCAGAAGCAAAGCCCACCCCATGGAGACTAGCATCCTGCAGTGGGTGACCCTGACAACATATTCATCCTGCAAGTGTATCATACCCAAAGCCCCCATTCCAGTGATAAGGGGAGTGTTCCAGAAGGGGTTCAGATGCAGAGGGACTTATCTAAGCCACTCTGGGGAAAGTAGAGGGCCAGTGTTTAAGACTCTTGGGGGCTAGGGAAGTAGCTCAGCCCAAGACCCCTGGGTTTGATCCTTAGCATCACATTCTCACTACCACAGAGAAAGGCTGCTGGGGATTAAATGAGGTTAAATGTGCCCTGGGGATCTCAATGACCACCTCTAAGGCATTGCCTCATCTGTAAAAGTGGCTAAAACCAGACCTTTAATCCCAGCATTAGGGTAGGTAGAGGTAGGAGGATTGCAAGTTTGAGGCCACCCTGAGACTACATAGTGAATTCCAGGTGAGCTTGTGCTACATTGAGATCCTGCCTTGAAAAAAAAATTGGACTGACTGAATACATATATAACATATAGGGTACACAGGGACTTTCTGAACCATTGTACCTAGGCTCTTCACTATCACCATCCCAGGACCTGCAGGAGATACTTCCTTCTCCCTGACATTCCCCTGCTGTGTGGTGGCCACTTGAGAACATCACCAAATTGTGCCAGCATTTTTGGGAAATGGATGACTATTTCCATCCTGAAAAATTGACTTGCTTCCTAGACATTCAGCTTCCATCAAAAACTGTGAAGGGGCTGGAAAAATGGTACTTTGCAGGCACTTGCTTGCAAAGCCTTCCAGCTCAGGTTAAATTCCCCAGCACCCATGTAAAAAGACAGATGCAAAGTGGCACATGCATCTGGCACAGTGGCAAGAAACCCTGGTGCACCATGCACCACACACACACACACACACACACACACACACACACACACACACACACATACACGTGCCAGTTATAAATGAAAATAATAGTAATTTTTAAAGGTTTGTCAGTTTCTACCAATTCACACTTAGTCTCACATCCAGGTCAAACCTGGAGAAGTCATGTCAATGACAAATTAATGAGTGAATAAAAAGCCCAAGCCCAAACTATGACTAGGCCACCTGACAGAGGGCAGTCCTGTCTACATGGCTCACAGTATCAAGGTTGCCCACCACCCACTTATCCTCCCACCCTGCTCACAGCCTGACTCAGAACCAGGGTATTGCTACTAAAAGGGCCCCTGACTCAGAAAAGGACACACCCCACCTACTTCACACTGACACATGACCATGGATGGCCCAGGAATCCCTATCACATTGGTACTTCCCATCTCCAAAGGGAAAAACAATTTTGCACTGACACCATGAATCCTGTGGGGACGAAAAATATCCTTATTCCAAAATCTCTAGCTAATCTGCTTCCTTTCTGATCCAATCTAAAACTTCCTGGGACAAGCTAAGAGCAGAGACCTAAGCTACCTTCAAAAGCTATCAGTAACCAGGTGTGGTGGCACATGCCTTTAATCCCAGTTTAAGACTACATATTGAATTCCAGGTCAGCCTGAGCTAGAGCGAGACCCTACCTCAAAAAAAAAAAAAAAAAAAAAAAAAAAAGAGCTATCAGTGCCCAGATAGTGAACTCCTAGCGTGTCCCATTACTATCCTCAGCACACACAGGGACGCTATTAATTCTCCGCATTCTCATATGAAATAGCAGAACTCAGAAATTAAACAGCCGAGGAGCTGGAGAAATGGCTCAGCGGTTAAGGCATTTGGCTCCAGTGTCTAAGGCCCCCGGTTCAATTCCCCAGGACCCACATAAGCCAGACCCACAAGGTGGTGGCCCTGGTGCGCTCTCTCTCTCTCTCTCTCTCTCTCTCTCTCTCTCTCTCTCTCTCTCTCTCTCTCTCTCTCTCTCTCTGCTTGAAAATAAATAAATAAAATATTTTAAAAAAATAAAAAAAAAGAAATTAAACAGCCGAGGAGCTATATAACAATGTGTGACCCGATCACTTCAGTAACCTTAAACCTCCATTATCTTTATCCCAAAATTGAAGGGTAACAATCATGATGATGATGATGATGATAGCTGTATTCGTCTCTCAAGGCTGGCTTAAGGGTCGTAAAACCTGACGGAGCTTCTCGGGCCCACTCCGCAGAGCCCGAGGCCCCGCCCCCAACCCCAGGCAGGTACGGGGGCGGGGCTAATGAGAGGAGCTGGCAAGTGCCTGAGGAATGGCGAGGGGCGTTGGCCAGGGTCCACCGGGAGAAGCCCGAGGTTAGCGCGTCTTACGAGCACCTGCGGGAATGCACGCGAGCCCAGCGGGCGGTGGGCGGCCCGCAGGGAGGCTCTAAGGTTGAGGAAGGCGTGCAGACACGCGAGAACCCTGGATGCCGGAGCGTCTGTGTTCCGCAGCCCGAGTTTCCGCCAGCCTGGACTGAACCTCCCGCATCCTGGCCGCGCTGGGTTCCTCTGGCCCCGTTACCTTCCTCGCTGAAGGGCGCTGGAAGGCCGAGGAAACCGCCGGGGGCCAAGGCCGCCGCCGCCGCGACCCCGCCCTCGCCCGCTTCTCGCCCGGCTTGGACCCGGACTTCTGCCGTAAGAGCGGCCGTCACCCGCACTGCCATCGCGCCCTCCATGTCGCAACGCGCCGCAGGAAGATGGCGGATTTACGACCGTGTCGTCATAACAACAGGCCGCACTGAGGCCTGCGGGAAGGAACGGCAAGGGGCGGGACCAGGGTGAGTTTGACGGACAAGCCAAGGAGGAGATCTGAGAGGTGTGGCCTAGAGCCGAGGGGCGGGGCGTTGTGGGGCGTGGTTTCTGCCGTAGATTGTAGGCGGGGTGACTGGGCGGGGCGGGACGGTTTAAACCTGCGTGCCTCGCCGCACCGGGCCAGTGCTGATAGGGGAACCGGGCTGGGCTGGGGCGAGGCGGGGCGGGGCGGGGCGTGTCACGTCACTCGGTCCTGGGTGCGCGCTCGATTTGACAGCTTGAGGAATGGAGAAAAGAGACCTGTGTACCACGGCCGACCTTTCGTGAGGTCGCCAAAGCCCTAGGTATGGACTAAGGGGTGCGAGGCCCGGAAGGTCGATTCCCCAGAATCTGAACTCCAAAAGGCCTCGACTAGCATAGAACCCTAACTTGGACCAGAGGTGCAGTGCTCACCGTCCCCCGCTCTCTTCCTAGAGTGTTGGAATCCACCTGCCAGTTACCCTGATCACGAGATAAGAACCCCAGTCGGAGATAGTTCATGTGCAGCTTTGCAAAGCCTTTATTTATTATAGTGTCTTACTGTGACACTATTTTATATATTTTTTTCTTATAGTGTCTTACTGTGAACATTTACCACTAGTGACATTGTAATATACTGGCAGTATTGAGGCACCATCACTACTATCTAGTTTCAGAACTGTGTGTATTTTGTTGTTTTTGAGACAGGTTCTCAATTTGTAGCCATGGTCAGTACTTCATCACTGTAATTACACTTGGCTCGGTTCCAGAACATTTTTATCGTCCCACAAAGAAACCTGTCCTGGGGATGTAGCTCAGTTGGTAGAGCGTTTTCCTAACATGCACGAAGCCCTCTGTTTGGTCCCCAACACTGCATTAAAACCAGGCATGGAAGCTAGAGAGCTCTGTTGTTAAAGGCACTTGCTTACAAAGCCTGACTGTTATGGGAAAGTGAGTCACACAGAAATGGCACCAGAGATAGAATGGAGAATCAAAATTTATGTTGACATGGACTTGGAGATAACTTCCAAAGCTTGAGTACTGAGCTCTAATAACTGAGGGATTTTATAGACATCTTGAATTCTCTACACTATTGGTGGGTTACACGTTTCTAAGGTTACATGATTTGGGGACACAAACAGAAAATTTCTTAGCAATCAGTAAGTGATAGGAACGTGTAAATGTAGAACAGCTGTTTGCTCAGGGCTGTTTGTGACTATGGCTGGGCTAACCTGATCCAAGCAGGTGCAGCTGCATAGATAGGGAGGAGACTCAGGTTCATGCTGTCTCCCTGGGAAAGCTTGTACAATAGAAACTGTTTTAGAGTATCATCTGGGCCTGGTTTCTTCGTTAAATTTCTACCTCATGATGGACTGGGTTCAATTCCCCAGTACCCATATAAAGCCAGATGCACAAAGTGGTGCTGGAGTTTGCAGTGGCAAGAGGCTCTGGTGCACCCCTCTTTTTCCTTTCTTTCCCTCTCTATCTCTCCTGCCCTCTCCCTTTCTACTTGCTAATAAATAAAATTTTTAAAAAAACAGACACGCCTGACATGGTGGTGTACACCTTTAATCCCAGCACCCAGGAAGCAGAGGTTGGAGGATTGCTGTGAATTCAAGGCCAGCCTGAGACTACATAGTGAATTCCAGGTCAGCCTGAGCTAGTGTGAGACCCTACATTGGGGGGGGGGGAAACAGTACTGGCCTGTTACACTCCAGCACTCTACTCTAGAGGCTGAAGTAATAGGATCACCAGCCTGAAGCTACAGAGTGAGCTCCAGGTCAACCTGAGCCAGAGTGAGACCCTGGCTCAGAAAAAAAGAAAATTAAACCAGGCATGGTGGTACACGCATATAAATCCTAGACAGAAGTTCAAGGTCATCCTCCATACCTAGGGAGTTTGAGACCAGCCTGGGCTACTCAAGACCTCTCAAAAAATACTTAATTTAATGATTGGATAATATCACATTTTATGAATAAAGTATACTTTAATTTGTATTCATCACATTTGAGTTTTCTTTTTTCTTTTTAAATTTTTCTTTTATTTTTTATATATGCAAATAAATAAAAATTATATATTTTATTTATGTATATAAATAAAATAAAATTATATATATATGTATATATACAGGCACATTTGGGCCTCTTGCCCTTGTAGGTTACCAGACACTTGGGCCACTTTTTGTATCTGGTTTATATGGGTAGTTTGGGATTTGAACCTGGGTTGGCAGGCTTTGCCTTTGCAAGCAAGCGCCTTTAATATCAGAGCCATCTTCTATACCCTGAGTCTACCTTTTTTTAATTGTTGTTATTTTGTTTGTTTTTCTAGGTATGGGCTCACTGTAGCCCAGGCTAACCTGGAGTTCACTCTGTAGTTCCAGGCTGGCCTTGAACTCACAGCAGTCCTCCTACCTCTGCCTCCCAAATGCAGGGATTAAAGTCTCATGCCACCATGCCTAGTTTATATGGGTCAGGGAGTTGCTTTGGTTCACAGTTTGAGGGTACAATCCATCATGGCAACAGCAGCTCTCAGCTGTGACTCCTCCTCTCTCCATGGAACAGGAAGCATGGAGTAAGAAAAGCTGGCACTCAGGCCTTCCTGCTTTAGTCTTGGCACTTAGCCTGTGTTTAGCGTGGTCTTCCTCCTCAGTTAAACCTCTTTGGGAACACCCTCACAGACACAGCCGGAGCTATGTTTCTAAGTGAATCTAAAATTCAGTCAAGTTGACATTGAAGATTAGCCATCAGTTTATCCTTTTCTCCCTAAACTATTGCCTGCTCCACTTGTGGAATATTCCAAATTTGGGGGAACACTGGTGTCATCTACTAGAAAGTATACATTGAATACCTACTGTGTATCAGGCACATGTCAAGAGTATGCTGCTGCTTTTTTTTTTTTTTTTTTTTTTTGGAGGTAGGGCTTTGCTCTAGCCCAGGCTCACCTGGAATTTACTATGTAGTCTCAGGGTGGCCTGAGATCCTCCTACCTCTGCCTCCCAAGTGCTGGGTTTAAAGGTGTGCACCACATGCCTGGCCTCTGGCTTATTTATTTGTTTACATTTTATTTTTTGGAGTTAGAAGCTTACTCTTATCAGGTGTGGTGGCCACACACCTTTAATCACAGCACTTGGGAGGCAGAGGTAGGAAGATTGTCATGAGTTTGAATCCAGCCTGGGACTACACAGTGATTTCCAGGTCATTCTGAGCTAAAGCAAGACCCTACCTAAAATAAATAAAATAAAATAAAGTAAGCTTCTAAACCAGGTGACCACTTTAATTCCAGCACTCAGGAGACTGAGCTAGAGTGAGACCCTGTCACTAAAAAAAGAAAAACAGCCAGGCATGGTGGTGCATGACTTTAATCACAGCACTAGGGTGATAGAGGTAGGAGGATCTTCTTGAGTTTGAGGCCACCCTGAGACTACATAGTAAATTCCAGGTCAGCCTAGAGTGAGATGCTACCTTGAAAAAAAAAAAAAAAAAGGAAGAGAAGGGAAGGGAAGAGAGAAGGGAAGGGGGAAGAGGAGAGGAAGGGAAGGGAGAAAGAAAAACAGCAGGCCCCTACAAGGCCACCCACCCAAGGTCAGCCCTTCCCCATGTACTGCACTGCTCCTTCCAGACCCCTCCCAGACCTCGTCTACAGCCATCTCTCTCCATTGAACCTCTCCCACTATGGGAGATGTTGAACCATCCAGAGCTCTCAATTGTAAACCATTATAGTTAGGTAAGCACTGCAGATGCTATCATGGTAAAATCATTGTTTGTAACCTTTTCTCAAATTGAGAGAGCAAGAAAGGGACCCCAAATGTGAATAAGAGCAGGTAGTTCCACGGAAAAACATCACACAAACTACAAACTGCATGGCTGTCTGTACCTATTTATTTATTTTATTTATGAGAGAGAGAAAATGGGTATGTGTGATGGTTAAATTTTTTGTTGTCAACTTGACCTGTTTAGTAATCTTGTGTGGGTCTCTGAAGTTGTTTACAGGAAGGCAGCCCTCTCAGTAGGGGGCAGGATGTAAGAAGGCTCAGGAGGACAGGCAGGGTGGCAAACATCTTTAATCCCAGCACTCAGGGGGCAGAGCTAGTATGAGTTCCAGGTCTGCCTGAGCTAGAGCAGAGAGACCCTACCTCAAAAAACAAACAAACAAAAAAGAAGGCGGCTCAGGAAAGCTAGAAACAAACTTTCCTTCCTGGAAAGGCTGTGCAGGCAGAGACTCAGGGAGTCAACAAATCTGGAGAGGGTTGTAAAATTCAGCCCTAAGGCTATATAAAGGGGGAGAAAAATCTCCCTCCTGCCTGTTTTGTTGGGGGGGGAGTGGTGTTGGTGATGGGTTTTTCTCTTTGCTTGAACCTGTGGAAGGGGGCCAGCCTCTTTCACCATTATGAAACTTCCCCTGGATCTGTAGCTTTAATAAATCCTTTCTCCCATAACTGTGCCTGGTTTGGAGATTCACCCAGTGGTGTGTGGCTGACTACAACAGTACACCAGGGCCTCTAGCCACTGCAAATAAACTCTAGAGGCATGTGTCACATTGTGCATCTGGCTTTACATGGGTACTGGGGAGTTGAAACCCCAGATCCTTAGGTTTTTCAGGCAAGTGCCTTAACTGCTAAGTCATCTCTCCAGCCACTGCTTGGACCTGTTTTGACACCTGAGTGTCACTCCAGGTTGCTGGTTGCACCCAGTTGGAGAGCAAAGGACCCTTCCCTGTTGATTATTGGTAATGGTTGAGTGTGGACAAGGGAACTCCCACTCTGCTGCACCAGGCTCAGCCATCTTAACAGAAGAGGGACAGAGCTCAGTGTGAACTTTTAAATTTTTGGTGGGCTGATGGACTTTCCTGACTAGCACCCATGATTTCACATAATTTGAGTGACCAATCAGAGATTGCTTGTGTTTTTATAAACTCCCATTCTCAGCCACTCAGAACAGACTCCCTGGACCCTGAAGAGAGAAAACTTGAAGAATGAATCCAGCCATACCTTTAATCCCAGCACTCAGAAAGCTGAGGTAGGAAGATTACCATGAGTTCAAGGCCAGCCTGGGCTAGAGTGAGACCCTATCTTGGAAGGAGGAAAACTGGAGCTGTAGCTATTACTGTTGCACCCTGAGGTTGGCAAACCTGATGCCATGAAATTTTTGTTCATGTTGTATTCCTGTGTAAATAAATCCTCATTAATTAACCCTTCATCCGTTGTCCATTTCAGTCTTTGGGTGAATAGACAAGGACCTGGAGTAGAATTGGTCCCTTCAAAGTGCAGTTCTTCTGAAAGAAGAACTCTCAAAACTAAACACAATGGCCCAGGACTGAAGTTGTTCTGGGTAGTACAAGCTTCAGGCAGAAACCCTGTAAATTGTCCCTGCCCAGGCCAGCAGAGATGGGCTGTTACATAATCTAATGGGATCCTAAGAGCACTGAGTCACCGGTGTTGCTTAGTAGATTGGAGGTGGGGGTGGATCCAAAGATTTTTTTTCAATATTTTTATTTATTTGAGAGAGAGAGACAGAGAGAGAATGGGCACACCAGGGTCTCCAGCCACTACAAATGAACTCCAGATGCATGTGTCACCCTGTGCTTTACATAAGTACTAGGGAATCTAACCCGAGTCGTTAGGCTTGCAGACTTGAGCCATCTCTTCAGCCCCAAAGACTTTAGAGATAACTGGGATTTGTGAGGGAAGCAAAGGGGTTGATATACTGGGAAATGGCAATCTAGATGGCCTGATGAAGGACAGCTCTCAAGAAACTGGGAAACACTACTGTTCTGACACCTGGCCCTAGTGAGGATATGATAACCACACCCTCGGGCTGGAGAGATAGCTCAAGGACTAAAGGTGCTTGCTTGCAAACCTTGATGTCCAGGGTGCTATACCCTAATATCCACGTAAAGCCAGGCACATGTGTCTGGAGTTCATTTACAGTGGCAAGAGATCCAGGTGCACCCATACTCCTCTCTCCCTCTCCTTGCAAATAAAATTTAATCCCAGCATTTAGGATGCAGAGGTAGGAGGATCATTGTGGGTTCGAGGCCACCCTGAGACTACATAGTGGATTCCAGGTCAGCCTGGGCTAGAGTGAGACCCTACCTCGGAAAACAAAACAAAACAAAAACAAACAAAAAAACCCAGCGTGGTGGTGCACGCCTTTAATCCCAGCACTCGGGAAGCAGAGGTAGGAGGATCACCATGAGTTCAAGGCCACCCTGAGACTACATAGTTAATTCCAGCCTGGGCTAGAGTGAGACCCTACCTTGAAACCCCCCCCCAAAAAAAAAGGCTGGGGAGATGGCTCAACGGTTAAAAGCCCTTGCTTGCAAAAGCGTGCCGGCCCTGGTTCAATTCCCCGGTGCCCATATTAAAGCCAGATGCACAATGCGGCACATGCATCTGGAGTTCATTTGTAGTGGCAAGAGGCCCTGGCGTGCCCATTCTCTGTACCTCTCCCTACTTGTAAATGCCTCAATAAAAAATGTCAGTACTTGATAATGACGATAACAGCGACCAGCTGCTGAGCGCAAATTCCAGGCTATGTCCCCAGGAATCCCAGTCCGACTTTGCAGTGACTGGTTCATGTGAATGCCAAGGTACCGGAGAGACGTTTTTTGCAAAGAGCTGTAGGTGAGAATCTGCTGGGATAGGAGGTCCAAGGCTAGCTCGCAGGCCTGTCACCTTACGAAGAGTGTGTCCAGGGCAAGAACAGGTCACGCAAAGTTGTAGACGTGACCCTGGCGCCCAGCCAGCCGCAGCCCTCCCCTCCATGCTCCTACGAATAGCGCCGCCCGCAAGACCGCGAGAGGAGCCAGCCAATCAGCAGCCGACTTGTCCCACGGTCACTTGACCGAGAGCCTCCGTCACCTAAGCTGACTACCGGCCTCCAATGGGCAAGCTGCCTCGCGACCACCAATAGCCAGCGCCCTTACGTCCCGTGCCGATCTCGGCGCTTAGTAGAGTGCGCTCTACCCCAATGCCGGTTGGCGTCCTGCCAGCCAATCGTTGGTGTGCCCAGGCCGTTCAGCCAATGAAATCCCGCCTTTCAGCACCGGGCCGCAACGATTGGTGCTGAGTTCTGGCAACTTCCGAGAAACGGAGTGGGATTGGTGCAAACGACAGCCAATAGGAGGCGTGCGCAAGGCGCGGAGCCAATGATCGTCTCGGGGGCGGGGCGGGCGCCAGGGCGGGCGGCTGTGAGGAGCGGCCGGTGGCGGAGGCGGTGGCCGGTGGCGGCGACAGCGGTCAGCGGGCGACCATGGCGGTGGCCGAGGCCGGCGGCGACGATGCCCGTTGCGTGCTGCTGAACGCCGAGCGGGCCCAGGCGCTGCTGGCCGATGTGGACACGCTGCTGTTCGACTGCGACGGCGTGCTGTGGCGCGGCGAGACGGCCGTGCCGGGTGCGCCCGAGGCCCTGCGGGCGCTGCGAGCTCGCGGCAAGCGATTGGGCTTCATCACCAACAACAGCAGCAAGACGCGCGCCGCCTACGCCGAGAAACTGCGGCGTCTGGGCTTCGGAGGTCCGGCCGGCCCCGGCGCGGGCCTCGAGGTCTTCGGCACGGCCTACTGTACCGCGCTCTACCTGCGCCAGCGCCTGGCGGGCTCGCCGGCCCCTAAGGCCTACGTGTTGGGCAGCCCGGCCCTGGCCGCCGAGCTGGAGGCCGTAGGCGTCGCCAGCGTGGGCGTGGGGCCCGAGCCGCTGCGGGGCGAAGGACCGGGCGACTGGCTGAGCGCGCCGCTCGAGCCCGACGTGCGTGCGGTGGTCGTGGGCTTCGACCCTTACTTCAGCTACATGAAGCTCACCAAGGCCGTGCGCTACCTGCAGCAGCCCGGCTGCCTGCTCGTGGGCACCAACATGGACAACCGGCTCCCCCTGGAACACGGCCACTTCATTGCCGGTGCGTGCGCCCGCCCGCCCGCCGGGGACGGGAGGCTGGAGGGCGGGCTCGATCCTTCCTTGCCCTCTGACCCCGGCGCTCCCTTCCTCCTTCGTCCCCGCAGGTACCGGCTGTCTGGTTCGAGCCGTGGAGATGGCCGCTCAACGCCAGGCCGACATCATCGGGAAGCCTAGCCGTTTCATCTTCGACTGCGTGTCCCAGGAGTATGGTATCAACCCGGAACGCACCGTCATGGTGGGCGACCGCCTGGACACAGACATCCTCCTGGGTGCCACCTGTGGTCTGAAGACCATCTTGACACTCACCGGAGTCTCCACTCTGGCAGATGTGAAGAATAATCAGGAAAGTGACTGTATGTCCAAGAAGAAAATGGTTCCTGACTTCTACGTTGACAGCATAGCCGACCTCTTGCCTGCCCTTCAAGGTTAAAGATCCAGTGTCTTTAATCTCTGGAATAAAAAAAAGAAATTGAAAATCAGTTACCAAAATTAATAGGTGGGGCGTAGGCATGCTCAGCTAGGTGGATGGAGACTATAATTGAAGTTAAGGAAAGGCAGTAGTTGACGTTGTAAGTAAACATTGGGGGGTTGTTTACAGATGCTTATATTTTGAGATGCACTTTTAAGCTTGGAGGGTATTAGAGAGTAGGTCCTGGGCTTTGTATGTGTTGGCAAGGGCAGACAGTATCTTCCCAGGATTCAGGCCCTGCTGATGAGTCAGGGTCATTTAGGGGTGTGTTAACGCTTTTTACTGAAAAACTTATTCAGGGATCAAGCCTCTTGAGGGGCAGAGAAGGGCTGAGGCCGTTATGAGATACACTTAGGAAACTGGGACCCTCGGTGTGGTTGTGCAGGAGAGGAGCCTAGTAGTTACCCTGTCACCCTGTTGTTGGGTATGGGTGCTGCCCTTGCCACCCTTCCCTGCTTCCTTGATGTCTCATTTGTCTGTTCCTTTCAGATGCCCAAGATACAGCTCCTCATACCCAGCTGCCCAATTCTGTAAACTCAGTTTAGCTGAGCCTTTGGTTGTCTCGTGGGGCATTTAAACCCCAGGTGACTTAGTGGGTGTATGGGTCAGCTAAGCATCCAAATGGGTGTGGATGGACTCTGAGTTGCTCTGCAAGGAGCTCAGAGCTGTGTTGTTACTAGGAAAAAAAATTTTTTTAAACTTGTGAACAACTTTTTCAAGAGGCAGAATTGAATCTTAAGTGTACAGGAGTAATAGCTGTGCTCTATTTCGTAGGGACGGTCCCACTGAAGTCTCTGTGCCCTGCAGTTAGCAGCACAGCCAAAGACATGCACCAGCCAAGGATTGTCTGTTGCCCAGGGCATCCTCTGGATGGGAAAAAGGTTTCCTGAGAATAGGAAGTTTCTTACAAAGCATCCAGTCTCTCTTCCTGGCTACCCTACCCTGGGTCAGGGTGGGTTAGAAGTCAGTGACCCATGAAGCCACCTATCTTGGCCCTGACTTCCCTTGTTGGTGGCCAGCAGAAAGACCCACCAGCCAGTTAGGTTCTCTGCAACCTCTGGCCTTTTCCAGAGTTCCCTGGGTCTGCTGACCTTTAGCAACCTCTGCTGAGCAGCCCTGGCAGCCCTACAGAGCAGAGCCTGGGAAGCTGTTCCTTTTGGCTGACTTCCTGGTGCTTTGCCCTACATTCAGTAATTTTCCCATGATCACCTGTTCACTACATATTCAGAGCAATAATCTCCCATGCCTGCAACTGCTCCCAGCCCAGGGTGGCTGTGGTTGGAATGATGCTGTAAGGCAACGTGAGGGCAGCCATACCTGTGTGGTTGGTAGTGCTGACATTGGCTCGCAAGCTCCGCCCAAAGTGGGTATGGATATTGAACAGGCCTATTGAGGAGTCATCACCACACCAGATGCATATAGCAGGTGTAGCATCTAGCTATACTCCCTCTTCTGCTCCGTGGTGGCCTGGAAGCCCGTGTGTCCCTTTTCCAGCCTGTTGCACTGTATGAACCAAAATGCACATTAAACTCTGAAATCCACACTGACTGGGCCTGCCTTCCTCCTCTCACTTTCTTTGTAGCAGCCCTCAGGCAATAGCTACCTAGCTTTGGGTGGGGGGCAAGGCATGAAGACTTAAGGCCAGGCTAGGAATCCAATTCCAGAACTTTCCACAATTGGCATGCTGACCACTGCAACCCCACCCTACTTCTGAGGAACATGTCCTGAAGAACCAGGAAGTGCAGAGAACAAAACCGGAGCAGGATAGGACCTCCCTGTGAAGCATGCATGGATGTGTCGCATGGCGTCAGACCAGGGACAGAGGCCATGAACAAAACTGAATTAGGTGCTAGAGAGATGGTTCAGTGGTTAAAGGCACTTGTTTTTAAAGTCTGGCCCAACTGGGTTTTATTCCCCAGTACCCATGTAAAGCCATATGCACAAAGTGATGCATGCACTTGGAGTTTGTCACAAGGCCCTGGCATACCCATATTCTCGCTCTCATTCCTTCCCTCTGCTTTACAAAGTTGAGTTAAAAGCAACCCGTGCTAGTCACGCTGTGGGACACAGGCTGCCCTAACCTACAGTAGACTGCCTGTCTGAGGCGCATGTGCTCTGCAGGGTACAGCTCCACCTGGTGTTAATGGGGCCTGGAAAGTGGCTGGGGATGAATAGTGAGGCAAAGAAGTATAGTCCATACCAGCAGTTAAACAGGCTTTTATTGATGGCTCCCTGTGCCAAGCTTGAGTCCAGAGATAACATTCTTTTTAAAAAACCTTTCCCCAACCAGACAAAATCTCCCTGCTGGACTGTCCCCCCAGGCGGCCTGTGGACTGGCTTCCCAGGACAGCCTCATTCTTCCACTCACTCAGACCCCCATGCTCTCCTTTTTGCACAGACCAAGTGTCCAGAGCCACACCTGGTGACTAACAATCCCAGTGGGGGAGGGGGCTGTCCTGGCTCTGACCTGGATATCAGATACTGGCTGGGAAGGAAATGTGGGGTCAGGAGGGGAGGGTACAGTTGTTTGGCTCATCAAAGGCATCCTGAGGTTTCCCTGGCTGACTCCAAGGGGCTGCAGACAATTAGCACACTGTCTGGCAGGGGCTGCAGCATGGAGCAAGGGCACAGCCACACTGAGAGCCCCAGGCCCGGGCCTGACAAGGTGAGTACCTCTGCCATCCCCAGAACAAGAACAGAGATGCCATGGGACTGGGAGGAATACCACAAGCCACCCTGTGTCAGCCCCTTCCTTCCCTGAATTCCTGCTTCCAATGGCCCCACTAACTAATGTGCCCCCAGGTGAAGACCAAACCCTGCTTCAGGGGCTGGAGAGCTGCAGGCCTGCTGCTGCTGCTGGTAATCGTCACTGCAGGGGCTGTGGCTGGAGGGTTTCTTGCCTTTGCACACAGCCGGCCAAAGGTGAGCCCCTCCTCAGGCCCAGGGGCAATGGACAGCAGGAAGCAGGTAGAGGGGCCAGCCTTTCAGGCTAAGACACTTGTAGCAGGTGGCCAGAGAACCAGAGGGGGGGAAATGCCCATTTAGATGATATGGAAATGCTGCAGCCAGTCCCTCCCCCCCCCCC